>JARFXV010000913.1:0-205000 GCA_031761425.1 Cosmopolites sordidus
ATATATATATATATATATAATATATATATATATATATATATATATATATATATATATATATATATATATATATAGTATATATATATATATATATATATATATATATATATATATATGTATATATATATATATATTATATATTATATATATATATATATATAATATATATATATATATATATATATATATATATATATATATATATATATATATATATATATATATATATATATATATATATATATATATAGTCGGCGCAAACGATCTTGCGATGTTTACCAAGCGACTCTTAGACGCCGTTTATAATAAGGGCGTCATAAGATAAGCGATGTATCGTGAGGGATGTATTGCGACGATATATTACTAGGAAGGTTCATGACACCGGGTGATAAATCGGCGCGACTACTGCGCGAAACTATTGGAAATGGATCTTATGCGACTGTTCGTATGGCACATAGTGAGTGCAACGAAGGAAATGTTGCAATTAAAATTGTGAATAAATTTTCAGCTCCAGCGGGATTATTTAAAAACATTTCTTCCTAGAGAAATTGAAGTCGTTAAAGCTCTCAGGCATTCGAATCTTATAAGGTTTTCACAAGGTATTGAAACCACTCACAGAGTTTATATTATTATGGAATATGCAAAAAACGGCAGCCTACTTGATATAATCAGAAAAGATCAATATATCGACGAACCTAGAACTAGAAAATGGTCTTAGTTTGGACTAAAATTGCTATAAAAAATTAATTCATTATTGCACAATTAACAAGCAAAAACAAGAAAAATAGACGAAATACTTACACATATTTTATAATATAATTAATATAATTTCTAATCAGTAGGTATGTATAGATTTTAATCAGTAGGTATAGGTCTAATTACAGAGATATGGTCCAGCAAACCTTTAAAATCAAATGACAAATTAGACGGTGGCTCGTGGAACATAGTGTGCAATTTATCAGGCATACCTGGTATCTGAATAAGGGCTGTAACAGTAGTACTGTTACAATTCATCGGATGGCGTGAGCTGCATTTCAATGTCGCTTTACATCCGATTTATATATATTTATATATATATATATATATATATATATATATATAATATATATATATATATATATAGTATATATATATATATATATATATATATATATATATATATATGTTAGTTCGCAGTGTTTCGCGAGGGAAAGAATACGCTAGACTATTAGTCCGGGAGTACATCCGATCGTTTGTTGGGAACGTGCAGACATTTCGCCAAGATCACACTTGGCATTCTCAATGCTTGTCTGAAGACTGAAAGCTGTGGACCCACCGCACTGCTTTTTCACTCTGGTTTTTTGGTTAGTCTTCAGGCTCCTGCCTATATACGATCAGTTACGCCGAATTTTATTGTTATGGGATTCTAGCTATCCCAGGAAGTGTCAGAATTCCCCCTTTCTATTGCGGGGCATAGTCTGACTTTACTTAAAAATTAGGGGTTTACTACAAAGTCCAGAGAAACTTTGTGAAGGTTAACTTGATAATGAAAAACTGTCTCCATCGGAAGTGGGAAACTAGTCACGCCCAATGCCGGGCCGACGACCAGCGAGCGTCGTCGGTCCGCCATTTGGTGCGGGATAGCGGATTTTTCGATAGCCGTTTACTCTTATGGAACTTATGTAAGCCGGAAACCCGAGAATTTCGGGCCCCATAGGCTTACTGCCACGGAATTTGGGGGACTATTGTTGGGGAATAATGGCTCCGAGGGAAGTGCGGAGCGCCGAGCTCAGTTGGGTCTGAAGTTGACCCAACAATTGAATTGCAATAGTTGCTCCACAAGGTTGGAGATAATGTCACCTTCTGGAGCGGGGGTCGCTAGATGGAACTAAGTTCCTTTGAGACCCCCACACGAAGGTAGGTGGGGGGTACGGCGGGTTTACGGGACTTGTTAACAGCGGTCCCACGAGGTTTTCTCTTCGAAAGCCTTGCGGCTTTCTCGGAGATACCTCCATCTGGTCCTCTTGCTGCAACCTAGAAAGTTCGCTGTATGCGCACCTCCACAGTTGCAGCAAGTTGGTGTGTCATTTCGATCCTTCTTACACTCCTTTGTGGAGTGATCGCCCGTGCATTTAACACAGGCCGGATCGGCATGACACTTTCTCGCCGTATGGCCGAATTTTTGGCAGTTGAATCAATGCACTACTCGGCCATTCGAGCGCTGAGTTTGGATTTTAATGTCCTGTCCGAAGAAGGACTTTATGTCGTATATCCCCTTATCTTCCCTGGGGACAACAATTTGGACAATGGCCATTGGAGAGCCATCTTTCCCCTGATTTTTTCCACCTTTCCACATGGATCGGATGGAAGCCCATGGCTTTTAGTTCGTTCGTTATCTCAGAGACTGGAATCGTCTCCAAGACTCCCCTGATCAGTACGCGAAGATTGTGTTCATCAGGGAAGCAGAACGAATGGAACTTAATGTTCCCCTCCTCGAGCAGCGCAGAAACTGCTCGGTAGTCGTCAGAAGTCTGGGGGTGAAGATGAACCCCTTCCAGCTTCGTGACCGACCTTGTGAACAAGATAACACGCTCCTTGCAGGTTTTCATTACCTGCAGGAACGCTTCCTTGTCTCTCAGCACGATTGGTGGGACTTTACCAGTCCTCTTTGGGATCGGAAGCTCGGCTTCCTGATCAACCAAAGTTTGTGGAACCTCCGCAGGAGGTTCCGGTTTCCTGAAGGTTGGGTTTGTCGGAAACAGGAGGCTCAGTTGCTGGTTTTTTAAGAGGAGGAGAACCCTCTTTCACCTGCAACGAGCTCCGTTTCTTTTTCCTCAATTTCTTCTCTGAGACTACCTTCTGGTAGTCTCCGGATACGGGGGCCGAAGAATGGCCCCTTTCGTCCAGCGTGTCCATCGCGGCACTCGCGACCGCGTCGTCGTCCGAATCTAGGTTCTTTTCCGCACCTTTTCTTCGCTCTTTCTTTTCTTTTCACCCTCTGGGTGCTTTGATAAAAGCGCCAGAGGTATTCTTCTTCTCCAGGCATGTCTGCAGTCTCTGGTTTTCCTTGTTCAACGCCTTCAGGTCGCCGATGAGGCCGATCATCTTCTATTCTCGAGATCAGTAATACGCTTATCTTTATCGTCGAGCGCGCGATTTAAGGCCCTATAGGCCTCTTCGGTGATGGCAAAACCCATTGCGTTCGCTATCACTACTGCCCGCCCGTTTACTACTATAGCCCGACCACGAGTTGCAGAGCGCGCTGGAAGAGATGTTCACTCTTCAACGTCTCGGCCCGAACTTTTGAAAAGCTGTGGAAACTGTCTCTTAATATTTTATATTCTTCTGGGTCGTAGATTGTGATGGTGCGTACGTCTTATTGGTTCTGGTGTTGGCTCCGCCCCCTCGGACAATGTTTGGGGTGTCATAGTGATAGTTAGTTGCTCTCCCGACTGCAGCCGGGTGAGCTTCGATCTGTCGGTTAATTATTGGTTTCCACGTATCTGACAGATTGAGAGCATCATCTCTTCTGTTTAGGCGTCCGATTTTTTCTATTTCTATTGTTTCTCGTATGGTTCTTATCTTGTAGTTAGGGATATTTGCAATTTGTCGGCAACTGTCGAAGTCGATTTTGTGTTCTGTTTGTAGATGGTGTTGGAACAGACATCGGCTCTGTCGGTTTGTTCGGTCGGTTGTTTATTATCGGTTTGTTTATTTCTAACCGCCAATTTGTGTTCTTCGAGCGGGGCTGATATTCTTCTGTAGGTTTGTCCGACGTATGCCATGTTACAAGTCTGCAGATATGCTGTATACGCCGGATTTTCTAAAGTGATGTGATCTTTGGGACTTCTAATGGCTGATTTTATTGTTTTATATGGCTTGTATGCGGCTGATATATTTTGTCGTTGAAGCAGTCGTCCAATGCACGTTTCCAACAAATGGGACACAAACGATCGGATGTACTCCCGGATTAATAGTCCTAGCATATATATATATATATATATATATATATATATATATATATATATATATATATATATATATATATATGTTTCTAAATCATTCCGGGTGTCGATCCGTTGATTCTGTGAAGAGTCCCGACGTTTCGCCAAAATCGCATTTGGGATTTTCAAGTGTTGTCCGCTTCAACTGAAGAGTCCAACTGACGTGCACGGGTCGTTGTGCTCGCTTTGGACGGACCTTGTAGTTTTCAATATTCGCTATTTCTTTGGCTCCTTCAAAATTGATTTTATGTCCTGTTTGTACATGGTCCTGGAGCAGAGCGGAATTGGTTTGTTGGTTTTTTATGTTAAAAAACTGTTTTTAACAATCAGAGAAGCCCTTGAAATAGAAGAAAGAGGTGAGCTAAATACGCGAAGCGACGGTCGCAACATTCCAAAAGTATAGAAATCCCTTCTGAAAAAAGAAGAAACGCGGCAACGTGCCGGCGAGGTAGAAAAATCAATAAACGGACGCCCGACAACGTTGCCGAGCGCCGCAAATAGTCCCGAACTACCCCTATATAATCTGCGCAGTCGCCGGCCGGCTGTAGAAGCGAGTATGATGATCCATACACGTCAGTTCGACTCTTCAGTTGAAGCGAACAACACTTGAAAATGCCAAATGCGATTTTAGCGAAGCTTTGTGACTCTTCACAGAATCAACGGATCGACACACAGAATGATTTAGAAACATTATCTACCATCCGCGAAAATATTAGATGTAACATATATATATTTGTGACACCCTGTGAGTTTGTGACACCCTGTTGGGGTCATTATTGAGGAATATCGTGTTGGGCTGTCACAAGGTGAAGTTTAAAGAGATTTGTAAGATAAAAAAAATCACGAACGAATGCGCATGGAATATCCTACTCGAAGATTTCGGTATGAGAAAGCTATCTGCACGCTGAGTAACCACTTCACAATGGAATTTCTACGATGATTCGTGACTGTTGATGAAACTTAAAGTCACCATTATACATAAGAAATGAAAAAACAATAAGAACACATTTTATCCAACGAATATGCCGTGAAGAAGGAAGAGACGACCCCAAAAGTCGGAAAAACCATGGGCAGTGTTCTCTAGGATTCGCAAGGCATTATCTTAATCGACTATTTAGAAAAACGACAGGCGATGATAACAGGACATTATGCTGCACTATTGTCACATTTCACGAAGAAACGATAAAAACACGCTCTTATTTAGCGAACAAAATATTGCTGTTTCACTACTAGAATGCATCCTCCTATTCGTCCACCATTGCCTCAGGAAAGCTAATTCATTTACACTACCAACTGATGCCGCGTCCACTTTATTCTCCACACTTGGTTCCCTCCGGCTTCTTTTTGCTTCAAAACATGAATAACTAACTGGTTCAAAAGAAACTCACATCAAATGAAGAGATTATCATTGAAAAAGAAGAGTTCGAGAAGTCGTTATTTTTGAAAGGTATAAAAAATTGTTGGATGAAGTCTATCGAGTAAAAAAGAAGACTACGTTAAAGTATTTGACTTTTTACTACCCTCATATGTACCCAACCATATAATAAAGAGAGACCTCTAAGTACCATCAGTGATAAAGGGTAAATAGAAGACACATAATTCAATGAAAGGTATCAAAAAAATATAACTCATATATATCTTTCTAAAAAATATATAAAAATACACATCTCAACGCTCTCGTGCGAAAACTATTTAATCAAGATGGTTAAGTCCACCAACTTAAAACGTTTCAGACCAAATACCCTGCTAAAAAAAGCATTAAATAAAAATTTAGAGTTGTAAAATCAACTATACAGGATGTAAGGGAAATAACTTTCGTAAATTTAACCAACGATCATTTGAAAAAAAAAAAATCCTTTAAAAAGAGTCAAAAATCTTTTCCTCAAAAAACAATAAAATTATTAAATCACCAATCGAAAAGTTATGATGAAAATTAATATTTTAAGCACAGAATTATAAAAGCATATTTGGCAAATATTAATTGATTATTAACCAACGAATAAATTAAACATTGTTTAAAGCATTTTTTTTAGGTTAAGAATCACCTCATACATCAGCCAGTGTCAACGTGACAAGTTCGTCTGATTTCAAAATGACATCAAAAATTATTTCAGTGTGTCAGTATACCTACCAGAATACATGTTTTGTGTTAAATGGAACTTATTTAAAACAAAAAATGTGTTATGTACTCGAATATCATGATATTTTACTTATTTATGGTAAAGTTCGTATTAAGAAGAACGAATTTTTAGTATTGCATGCCAGGTTAGACTGTCAAAACGTTTTCAACGTGTTTTGAAAATTTGTTAAAACGATGCCAGGCTTGCACACACTAAAAGTGGACGTTTTGAATATTTAATTTAAAGAAACAATTGATGTGAATCGTTTAAAACGTACTATATGAAAAACTAGTGCTAGTATTTTCAACTTTGACATTAAACGACAATATCGGGTAAGTTTTCCTTTTTATAGCTTCCAAATTTATGCTGAAACGTATGAAATAAATGGCTATAAAAATATTACATTTTATTTTCAAACAATACCTTAAGAGGTCAGTCAACCAAAAAGAGACGTTGCCAATTGTTAGGGAAATAAAAAAAATGATGTTACGAATCATTGGTTAAATATATGACAGTTATTTCCCTTACATCCTGTATATTGTCAGTATAGTTAAATGGTAAACAAAATCTCTTCGATGAAAAAAATCCCTACATAACTTATTAACCATTTTCATTCAACATATTTCAAAGAAGGAAGGTTTCACAGGTCCGCTTAATAAGTATTTAAGTTTCAGATACCAAATAGTTTTCAATGAAAAATCAGAGCTGAATCGCGAAATTCTATAAATATACAGCACTAAACTAATTTCAAAGCCGCACCCAGCCCTCTACACTAAAACAGATTAGCGAGACGAAGAGGATGGGAAACATTTAATAATAGTAAAATTAAGTAGGAAGGTCAAACTAAGCCAAACTTACACGATCCCTTCGTAGCGGGAGATCGTAGCTGCGAGTTTGAAGAAAGGGGGCTTAAATACATTTAGTAGATTACTCTGATTAAGTAATTTGTATAAATGTTCTGGAGTCATCGTTGTTAAGTAAACTGTCGCTTAAATAAATAACGTCTTTAGAATGCTACGATTGATCTAAAGTTCTTGATCGTATAGTTTAATTTTCGTTTTCAAAATACCATTAAGGCATGTGTACGTACAATTACCCTATCATACCTTGCCGCAACGACACATACCGTAGGTGATAGGTACCCAAAGGGGGCATTAAAGCCCCCATTGGGCGCTGGAGCCCTCTGTTAGGATGGCAGCAGGTCCAGAGGCAAATGGGAGAGGGGGTAAGACAGTCAAGGGGAGCGGCCATGGCGTACCTACCATGGCGTACCTGGAAATTAATAAAATAAAATTTGAAAATATCTACCGTTTTTATGAATACATACATGTCATTTACCTATAATTTCATTTTTACAATTCGTTGTTCCGTTTTTAAAAACTAATTTATTTATAAATGTACATTAAATTCTACTTGATGAAAAAATAACTGTTACAAAATAAAAGTAGCTTCTAACAAAACAACGAAAGTGGAATTCTGTTGAGTCTGAATCTTCAAACGTCTTCAATCGTTATGGCCCCACCATTCCTTCAATTGGAGGACACATGTTTCGTCTCTTGATGTTTATACTCTTCAGGGACAATGGAAGGTATATATATATATATATATATATATATATATATATATATATATATATATATATATATACCTTGCATTGTCGGAGGTCGAAGGATATGGAAAGAAATCCATATTCGCGAGTGCTAAGTCGTTATAGCAATTATTTTATAACTATCTTTAAAATGTGTTGAAAATATGCTAATTTATTTAATTCGTGGCAAATTCTGTATTTCGAAATGTCGAAATCTAAGAAGATATATTTTGCACACTCTCCTACCAACCAATCATTACCTATATGTTTAGTTTGCTAAAAAGTTTTTTTACATGAGTAATGAAGCCTTCTAGAGTAGAAAAGCATTAGAATAAAATGCAGTATTTTAAAAAATAGAAAAGATTTATCCTATTTTGAAGGATTGGAAAAGAAATATTTAAAACGGCCAACTATATCGAATCTTTTTCGTCGTTTTCTGAAGAAGATGATGGACTACAACCGTCATATAATATTTCACTGTTAATCGCAAAAGCTGGAAAACCACACACAATGGGCGCGAAATTAATCTTACCCGCACTTAAAGAGGTAATAAAAATTGTTCTTCATCATTTACTTATTTATTTATTCGTAAGGCATCATGCAGTGAAAATGCAAAACTTTGGCATAGGTGTAATAATTATACTTGCACTATACACACAAATACCCTTGCACTATCACTTGTACTCGGTCCGAAACTTTCTCCGTGTTTACCTTTATAATGTCTTTTTGTAGAATTTATCGAGCGTTATTATATAAGAACATAAGAAAGATATCTTAATATAAAAAGGACTGGAATGTCTACACATCGCATTAAAAACAATCATATCATTTTATAGATATAAACAATGTTAAATTATTATATTCAGAAAAGAAAAGTAAAAAAATTAGACCTACCTAAAATATTGGAAATAAAAATATCCTCAAGAAATGGTCATATACTTACCACGAATGACCATCTAAATTTCTAAAATATCTCGGTAATAGACAAGATAATCTTGTAATGAATAGCCCGGTTTTTACCTGCCGCTATTTACAGCTCAGCATTTAAAGTTTGGATGCGCAATTGCCTAACGGCGCAAAGCCTCAGAGCTCATTCGAAGCAGTGCATTCGTCGTGTTAACATCAGTTAAATACTGTACATTCGCAGCACTCTTCGTTCTCTGTCTCTGTTAGACAGTGACCTACTCACTCTTTCCTTTGCGCATCTCAGAGGCCAAGATGCTGTTTAAGCTGTCTAGGTCGCGATATGCTGGCTCCGGCTCACTCGACACTATATGCGATCCGTAAATATTTAATATTTATATTTTTCCTCTTGCCAGTATACTCTCAATATATTATATTTTCGAAATATAAAAAAAACGATTTTTTGAAATTTCTAAAGGGATTTCTCCCCTTAATGAGTTTATAAAAAAATATAAGTGGGGTATTTGGGTAGATGCAAGTCTTTTAGTGATTCAGGAGTTACATCTTCATCCTCAGAAAGTCACTGTTTAGTGCGATTTTTCGGCTGAAGGTATAATAGTACCATATTTTTTTATAAGACAATGATAGAAATTGTGTCACTGTTAATGGTGAACGCTATAGGAATAACTTTCTTTCGACAAGGCAGTGGAACTGGTCACAAATCTCACCAGATAATCGATTACTAGGCTAATTAAAAAGTTCGCGGAGCGGAAATGATAAAACAAGGCTGTAGTCCAATCCAATTCATTTATTCCACCTCTGCAGTGATTTTCAGGAAGTCCTTCCAATTACTCATCTACGGCTGGTATAACTTCTTCATTTGATGAAAAACGCTTGCCACTTAGCAATTTTTTAAAGTTTGGGAACAGATGAAAATCAGAGAGGCCCAGATCTGGTGAATATGGTGGATGCTCCAACAATTCATAGTGTAATGCCATTGCAAGAACACCTTTGTGAGCCAGTGCATTGTTTTAATGAAAAATAATTTTTTTCATCTCTAAACCACGTATTTTCTCTCGATAAAACTTCAAAATATAGTAGATTGTATAGTTCTTTTACTGCTCTATATATATCGCTCTGCAAACATTTCAGTTAGCTTGATAATTGCAAGAAAAGTTTCCTAGATGCGTTATTTTGCGAATGTCATATATCCACTAAGATTACGCTCTTTAGATTATTTGTTGTGAGGTTATGTTAACTTTCCAATCTATAGAAATATCCCGAAAAAATTCTTAATTTCCTTGATTAAGGAGTTCTAACCTCTCATTGGCCAACCCTATGATAATCAAAACAGTTGCAAAATAAAGTAATTTAGATAGAGTTTAAAAAGATTTCAATTACCGACAAATAAACAATTTTGAAAGAGGTCGTATCCGTTACGTGATAATTGTATTTTGAGGCATTTCTAAAGTGCGATAAAGAAATATTATTGCCGTTATTACTTGTTTGAGAGACTGGTATCAAGAAGATTAGCCCCGAATGAACATGAATAATCACAGACCCTAAGGTGGGTTAGTTAAACTGTTATTAGATAGCCGATCAACAAAAACCAATGCAACAAGATCGGTTTAACTTTATTAATTAAGGACAGATTTTCGGTCTTAATGTAGCTGGCCGTTTATCGTTATCGGACGTTTATTCGGCCGGATATCCGACTGATAAGTATTGGTCAGTCGTAATTGCCAAAGTCGTGCTCAGATGGGTCCGTGCGATAGCCGGGGCGCGGTTTATTGAGTCAGAGACGGAGAGATAGGCCGTGATTGACAACGGAGAAGGCGGAAAGGTCCCGGAAGGTTGATAGCTCCGGGTTAACACCTGCCATTTAGGTGTTGGACTTTATAACTTGAATAAAAAATTCAATTGTTTCGAGGACGATATCAGTGTCAGTGCAAAAAAATTTAGTAAATTGCTGTTTTAATGTTTCCCCATTTGAGTTTTCTTCAGAATAAAAATATCTTTAAATTACGGTGATAAAATCTTTCAAATAATTTCTTAGCTAGAAGCGGAAATAAATCAGGTCTTCTACTTAATTATTTGGTTCATTTTGGTTATGTTTGACGTTTATTTATAAAAAAAAATAATACAAACTAAATCTACCTCACTTTCTATCAGTGGCGGCTCGTGAGTTTTTAAAGTGGGAGGGCGTCGAAGAAAATAGTGCTGCTAAAGATTTTTTTTTTGCTTTCACTTTCCTCCTTTTTATTTTTCCTGCTATTGAAACCCTATACATACTATATATAAAAAAAAGAAACTGAACGGAAATAAAATATGGTGTTTTGCTCTGAAAAATTGTTTACTGTGCTTTCTATACACTTTCGATGATGGTTTTGCTATGAGAAAATCATTGAGGAATTGAATTTGAATTTAAAATTGAATCATTCCTTAGGAGATGTGAAGAGACTATCAATGCAGTGATATTGCGGGCATCAGAAGAGATGGAAATCTGAAAGGACGGAGTATATATATATATATATATATATATATATATATATATATATATATATATATATATATATATATATATATATATATATATATAAAGGACCGAGACAGGAGAATACGCTGGGTACAAAACATAATTTATGTAACGTATTTCCATTACACCCTGTAAAGTAATTTCTCAATATTTTCGTGTCCAGATATAGGGAAATTTATTAGACAATAAGATCACCAGCTTTCATTTATCTGTGTGATTATTTTAAGCGCAAGATTTACGTTGAGCAGCCCCAAAATATTGTAGAATCGAAGAAATAACGCGAATTCTAGCAGTCTTGTAACGAGTATGTGCTCTTGAAAATGGAAAAGTTTTTAGGAAGTAACGAGGTCATGTATTTCAATTAGTTTCTAAATGTTAAGAATGTCCAGTTTCTTTGCTGCACCCCGTATATTCCAATAATACTAAATTAACTTAAATAATACGAAGTCATTTATTGTAAAGTGCATTTCAAGATATATCGTTGGCGGATTGGCTGCAATAAACTCTTAATCACCCCTGATGTAACGAAACCTAGCAAAGTTGCAAAAGACGTTGTAAAAAACAGGGCCGGCCCAATGCTAATTATCATAACCGCCAAAAAAATAAAATTCCTACAAATAACACTAAATTGAAAAGCAGAACTGTATGTTAAAAAAACGATATATTCTTCGAAAATACATATAAAAAATGTGGTCTTCTAGAAATATTAAAGACATTTAATATAATAATATTAAATATGTATGCGATACCATTACTGTCAATATGGGACATACGGTTTTACGCCTTTCCCCGTATTACTGTATTTTTAATCCAATTGAGCATATGTGGCATCAGGTAAAATCCAATGTTAGAGCAGAAAATATTTCTCCGACTCTAAGTGCAAGTGCTGAAACATTAATTAGGAAGGTTGTAGATAATATTCCCAAAGAAAATTGGATACATTCGATTAACCATGTTATTAAAATTGAAGATTCCTATGTATCATTTACTAATAATACAGAACCACTTTTTATTAATGTAGATCAAAGTTACAGTGAGAGTGAAATCGAATTAAATGTATTATTAAATTTAAGTTATAATTTTTATTGTACTAATAAATTCAAAATACACAAACCATTAAACAATGTTTTAGTCATACATAATAATAATAATAATAATACTTAATAAAAAGACTTACACCAATAATGCGACCGGGCGTAGTAGCCAGAAAAATACACCTGACTGGAAAACGCGCCTAGAGAGCAATATCAATGATTTCCAGAAAAAAGTTGACATTATCTCAGAGTATCTTTCTGGTAATCAGTCAAATAAAATTGCGAAGAAAGCAAAAGTAATTGCCATTAAATCTGGCATTGACTTCGATGATCCTAACCTGGCAGAAAAATTGTTAGATCTACAAGATCAGTTTAGGCGGAAAGCTAAATCGAAAAGGACCCGGCTAGTAAGATATAATGAACTAGAAAAGCGAAAACATAGTAAGTCAGAACTTAAGAACATGGATGTGTCTTCCTTTGTAGACTATTGGAGATCGGTTTGGAAAAAATCAGATGACTACGAAAAATCGACTTCTTGGGTTAAAACCATTCAAGAGCAGACAAATGCTCTTCCAGGTAAGGAGTGTAACGATTTCACAGAGCTTAACATTTGCACTGTTGTTAGGAAGACTCACAACTGGAAGGCGCCTGTACCAGATGGATTACATAACCTTTGGATTAAAAGCTTTACAGCCGCTTATCCTGTACTTGCAAATGCATTTAAGGAAGTTTTAATAAATCCAGATACTTTCCCCAACTTCCTAGTGGAGGGCAATACATATCTACTGTACAAAAAAGAGGACGTTAGGCAACCCAATTACTACAGACCAATCACATGTCTGTCAGTATTGTATAAACTGTTCACAGCCTTACTTAATGAAAAAATCTACGAACATTGTGATAAAAACAACATATTTGAAGAAGAACAGAAAGGATGTATAAGAGCAAGTATGGGGTGCAAAGAAGAGTTGACGATCGACGATCGAAAGAAAATGCAACTTAAATATCTGCTATATAGACTACAAAAAAAAGCACTTGATAGTGTCCCGCACACGATTGGTTGGTTGAAGTTCTGAATTTCTATAAAATTAGCCCCCAGATTATTAACTCATTAAAGAGCCTGATGAGGAAATGCAAAACAAATATTTTTGTCGATCAACAATGTATTGCTACTACAAATATCGAGAAAGAATTTTTTCAGGGAGATTCTCTTTCTCCAGTTTGGTTCTGTTTAGCCTTGAACCCTTTGTCCACACTATTCAACAGCAATATTGGATATAACTTAACATGAGAAATCCAAGAAAGTTCTCTCATCGGCTGTATATGGATGATCTGAACTGCTGTATATGGAGAAACTAGAGAAAAATTAAACTACTCAATAAAAATGGCCGAAACATTTAGTAGAGATATCAGAATGTCATTCGGACTAGACAAATGTTTTACCATTAGCGTACAGAAGGGAAAGGTACAAAGTCAAAATTCAACATTCGGTAATATGCAACAACTGGCACCAGAAGCATCATACAAATCTTTAGGAATATCTCAAAACCAAAAACATGATCACAACCAGTTATCGAAGGTCTTTTCCACTCTATAACAAAAGAGACTTACAAAGCTTTTAAACACCAAACTGAACAGTGGAAACCTTATTAGAGCGATCAACGGTTGGGCAGTGCCAACTCTGACATATTCTTTTGGCCTTGTTAAATGGTCAGAAACTGACCTTGATGAACTTGATAGGTTGACACGTCGAACATTAACAAAGTTCCGATGCCTGCATCCAAACTCATTGACAAAAAAACTATACATCCCAAGAAAGTTGGGGGGCAGAGGCCTTATGAATGTAAAAAATCTCTGTCTAAATCAGGAAAATAGGATGAGAAAACACTTCATTGATTCAAACAGTACGCTAACGAAATTGGTGGCAAATGAGGACCGGGGTTTCACCCCACTCAACCTAAATAAACAAAACCGTATTGATGACACAACAACACTCACGGATTGCGTTCGAGAATGGAAAGGACAAACATTACATGGAAAGTTTCCTAAGGCACTCGAAGATGACACCATTGACGAACAATTTTCTCTAAAGTGGCTGACTGATGGACTATTGTACCCAGAAACAGAAGGTTTCGCAATATCTATTCAAGATAGGGTAACAAGAACAAGGAACTATGAAAGGCATATACTGCACTTAGACATCAGCAAATTGCACAAAAATATTCGCTATTAGAAAGCGCACCTCCATATTATAAGTACTCGCCTTCTCCAGTATTTGAATCATCCGATACTATTCTTTAAGGCCTGATAAGTAAGAGATTTTCAAAGAACCTCGAGAGCCTCGGTATTTCAAGATCCATTGCCTTAGTGGGACAACGTGCCGTGCTCTTGCAGATGTGTCATATTGTTCGTAAAATACTATGTTAGAGTGAGAGGAGCTGAATTGCTTTTTCATCTTGACATTGGAATATCGACCAGCGTGAGCTGAGATTCTACATTAAGGATGTGCAGAATAATAATAATTTAATTATAATTTAACAATGTTTTATTTTTCTCAAAATAATTCAGAAGTTAAACCACTCCAGCTTTGGCGCCTTTTAAGAAACTATGAATATTTTTATTGCGATTTATTGGTGCAATTATCATTTTGCCGAAGGGCAACGAAATATTTTGAAACGGACTATACAATATATATATATATATATATATATATATATATATATATATATATATATATATATATATATATATATATATATATATATATATATATATATAATATATATATATATATATATATTCCGCTAAATAAAGTCATTGTACAGTACAATATGTGCTTATGCAAAATTTAAGTGTGTTTCAATAAAAACTTTATGAGCAGGTTTACAACTGACACTTTAGTAGTGTATTTACCTTTACAACCCAGACATCATAAACTTCGACAGGTTGACTAACGTTTACGGTCGTTGTTAGTACGAACCGGAACATCGAAGTTTAAAACTTGTACCAAAAGAGTAAGTAGCTCCATCTGTAGCGAGTTACCTCTTCGCCCAACCACTGTTCGAAACCCATTCCCGGATTATTGGATCCCAACCGACCGACAGATTTCTAGTTTCGCTTTGCTAAGTAAAGTTCTGTTTTACTACGTAACGTCCTAATAGTTTTATGTTGCTCGGTCTAAGCTGGTCGAATGTATGCGTAATTTAGAACTTTACTGAAAATTGATGCTTCAAGAGAGAATTTAATATATTGGATCGTCCTGTGTAACTGTTCTATGTTTTATTTAAAACTTTACGTTACTATAAGCATATTACAGTATACAGGAAAATGTTTTCTTTTGAATTTGTAGCAATTAATAATGCGTTTGGGAACAGTCTCAGGAAACAGTCTCAGGCAAGGTCTCAGAGTTTCAGATGTTTTAAGACATTTTGGGAGAGCCAAAACTTGATTGAAGATCGCAGAGAGAACAGCAAACTGCAAGAAGTGATGAAAATGTCCACATAATCCAGGATCTTGTGCATTCTGATCGTCGGTTGACGATGAGAATCATCGGGAAAGAGTTCAAATTGACTCACATAACCATTCACAGTAGCTTTTGATCAATGAATTGGGGATGAAGAAAATCTGAACAAAGATGATTTCGAAAATCCTTTTGCATGATTTAAAGGAGAACAGGAGGAAAACATGTCTTAACCTTTTCAGGTGGATTGAAAATGGCTCTCATTTTCTGGAACGTGACATTACTAGTGACGAATCTTGGATCTTTGAATACGACCCGGAAACGAAGCTCCAAGACTAGAAATGGCTCTCTAGGAATCAACCTGACTAGGAATCAACCTCTCTACGGGCAAAAAAAACCAGAATGAGTAAGTTAAAGATACAAACACGCTGATTTAATTTTTTAATAGCTAGGAAATCATCCATAAAAAAATTGTATTTCAAGAGCAAGCAATAAACCAGCAATTCAACTGAGATTTTTTGAAGGACTTTTTTTGAAGAAGGGTCATTTATATAAGACTGAACATGAAGAACATATGGATGATCACAACAATAACCCTTGCTAAACAGCGATTTCAAATAACGAACTTTTAGCAAGTTAAATCATCACTGTGCCTCCGCAGCCTTCTTATTTGGTCTTGGAAAACACACCATTTTGAGACAGCTAAAGGTGATTCCAGTATCTGAGTTTCAGTACTGCTATGAAGAATGGACAAACTGTCTCCAGCGCTTTATGGCATCCCAAAGTAACTATTTTGAAAAATATAATGTAGAATTATGATTTCGATTGATCTCGTACCATTCTCAACCATACTCACAATTTGTCCAACTAATAAGTTGGTGAATGCCAATATATCTAGTTGGTGATCATCCTTGATTTCATTTGATGTCGTTTTTTCTATACCATCTCGCCAAATGACCTGCCCAAAAGAGAATAAGTATATATCATTGAGTTGTCGCGAGAGGACGCTAATACACCTCCATATGTACTTCTCTTAGAACTGGACATTGATTATGTGTGCTACCCTAAATCACTGTATAGCAATGTATAGGGTGGTCAAAATAAAATAAAAAAAGAAGTTGATCAATTTTAGCAAATTTGTTCTTAAAATTTTCAAAAATTCTTCGAAATTCATGTTCTGAAGATTACATTATCTAGATGTAATCTTCAGCCGCCGCTCTCTAAAATTTGCCAGAAAGCGGCGGCTAGTATTTGCAGTTATGATTTCGATTTTTTCCCAAATATTCTTCTTTAGATATTCCAGAATGGCGGGGCAATTGCGGTATACTTGACTTTTAAGATATCCCTATAAAAAATTACAGGAAGTCAGGAGAAGTAATTTTGCTTCACGACAACGCACGGCCAAAAGCATCTCCCGACTAGGTTATTAGATTTTATCGCACCTGGCGTATTCTCCAGACTTATCCCTTTCGAATTTTGATTTTTTCCTATAATTGTAAAATCTCCCATCACACATCTTTTTTTTAATGAATATAAGGGAATCGGCTTCTAAGGCGTCTGTCTATCTCCATACTTTTTACTTGTGCCCCTTTAAATTGGATTAAACAACAAACGCAAACATCCAAAACGACATAGCAGGATTCGACCCCCCACCGCGTCAACCGTCGGTATCATCGGTCTGCCGCCTTAGACACCGGCTAACTCGGCCGGCACACATCTCTCGACAAAACCGCTAAGTGCCTCAATGTATTTTTCACTTCAAAACTTAGTTCAATAAAATAGGTTTTAACAAGTTTACAATTATGCCTTTAGTGGAGCTTTAAATTTTACGTCCCATACACAAAAATTTCGACAGGTTGATCAGCATGTACTCCTACTAGTACTCCTACTATTATTACTCCTACTAATACGAACCGGACATCGAGATTAAAAACTATAACATAAGCAGTAAACAACGCCATCTGTAAAGTATTACGTTCTCGTCCGACAACTGTACGAATCCCATTCTAGGATAATTAGATCCCAACCGATGGACAGATTTCAAGGTTTCGCTTGCTTAACTAAAGTTTTGTTTTAATCCGTAGCGTCCTAATAGTTTTATGTTCATCAGTCTAAGCTGGGTAACTGCATGTGAAGGATAACGCGCGCGATTGTTTGTGGGAGGGTGTATGTGTAAACTAGATGCATGATACGGAGAGAACATATTGGAAGCTAATTTTGAACTTTAGTCCAAGTTGAAGTTCTCTCTAAGAAATTTATATACAGAATAGGTTAGTATATATATATATATATATATATATATATATATATATATATATATATATATATATATATATATATATATATATATATATATACCGGGTGTAAGGAAAAATACTTCGGTAAATTTAAAGAATGATTTTTCACATAACTTGAAAGAAAATAGTTCCTTACAACAAGGATTAAAAACCTAAGAATTTCCGCGAAAAAAATAGCAAAATTTTTAAATCATCAATCGAAAAGCTATAATAAGAATTAGTATTTTAAATAAATATGTATAAAAACATATTTGGCAAATAATAGTAAAATAAACTAATAAACATTCAATTCTCCTGTTGGTGTGGAATATAAAAAACCGTTCTAAGAGGCTGTGTACATGTGCACCTTAATTCTCATGTTTCACCCAAGATATCTAAAACTGTTAAGTATCTTGTTTACCAGTTCAATATAGTTTTCACCTTTGCGTTTGTCCAGAAAATTTCTGACAACTTCAACAAATGAAGTCTAGGCTTTCCGTTTAGCCTCATTCATCGAATTTACGAAGGCAGGATCCTTAATGAGTTGATTTATTTATGGGCCGTCAAATATTCCTGCTTTAATTTTTTCCGTATTCAACTGAAGCATTTTTTCTTATATATGCAAAGCATGATCCACTCTTATCAAGAGCCTTTACAAACTGCTTCATTAGGTCCCGCTTGATATGCAGTGGAGGAAAGATGATTTTCTCTCATCCAACTAGGGGGTAGTTAATGACCTTTTTCCCAACGTCTGTGTTCTCTCTTAAGCCACTTTTTTTTTGACTCAGTGGTGTGTTTTGTCTCTGCTATCCCAGAGGACCACGAAGCAAGGATATTTGGTGTGGCCGCTTTGCTGTCCAATGAGAAAGTTATTTTTAAGTCCAGAAAAATCACCCATTGATGTTCATGACAGACTATCTTCTCTAAAACCAAAACTATGGTGGCATATTCTTCTTTCATTTTTGTCACGTGAGCAATTGGTATAGAACCATATTTGTTCCCATTGTGTAAAAGGACATATTTCAAACTTCGCTTTGAGTTGTCAATAAATAGGCGTCAATCATCTGGAAAATATTTAAGAAGACCCACTTTTTTCCAGTTCACTGTCTTCTTGGGAGAAGACCCTTTTTCTCTTGTACGGTAAAAGGTAATTTTGGTTCCTCGTTCCAGTAAATTGTTGTCATTCAACCTGGAAGCCAGTAAATCAGAAGCTTCTTTTGGCAGGCTGAGATCTCTGGTAAAACGTTGAGGAATTGAAATCCTGAGTAAAACGTTGAGGAATTGATGACATTCCCTCATAATCACTTCCACCTTCATCAGAGTATCAGAAGGATGATCAGAGGTGCAATACTCATCCTCACAGAGTTCTGGTAGCTCGCCAAACCTTGGAATCGGCATTTCCTCTGAGTGAGGGACCGGGCGTCTTGTCGAAACTAAATCAGGATAAGTCCACTTGCTACGGTTGTTTTGCTGAATTGATTCTAGTAATATTTACTAGATAGAAATAAAAGTCATCGAAGTGATTTTTGGGTTCTCTCCAAATCATCGGTACGACGAATTTTAGACTTTTTCTTTTCCCGGTAGTTCACTGCCGTAAATGTTCTCTTACAGGCTAGATGCTATGCCCAGGTTTTATCCTGATCACCAAGCTTAACACCAAAGTTTCCAAGATAAGCTCTCTTTACAAAGTTACTAACATGTTTTCTGTTTTCTTTTAAGGTATATTCTCCAGACATGCAGCAAAACACATGGGGATTATTTACCGAACTTCTGCTGGAACTCATTTTATTTCTATTCAACAACACAAATCCAACAATTTACAATACAGTACGTTTTAGGTTAACTTTATAACAACTCTTTCCTAAACACAAATATCACGCGAGACCAATTTCGATCTACCTTGCACGACGGGGACTCACAAACTAACTTCAAATCTAGTTCAAGCGTTGAAGATTACTTCAGTTACCCGAAAGACAATGCCTATACCACCTAGTGGATTTTTCTGAAACTAATTAAACGGCAGATTGACAATAGGGCAAATATACGGGAACCAATCGTTGTATAATAATTTTTGAACAACCATAATTAAATGTATGGAATTGAAAAAAATATCGATAGATAAGTGTATGTATCTAAAAAAATAGAGCAGATAGAAAAAAACTGATTTTATACTTAGATTTTGCGCCTCAAATATAGCTAAAATCAGTTTTAAAATCCTAGGCACAAAAAAAATTCTTGTAGGCTTGTGTATCATCAAACCAAGATCGAAAATTTGTCATTTCGTCAATTTGTCTACCAAATATCAAGGACAAAAAAAACTGTCAAATTAGTAGCAAAAAAAACTTTTGTTTTAAGAACCTGTATTCTTGTAAGATTTACTGAATTTTCCCATAAAGATTCTGTTAATCAATTTATCAGTAACCCTCCACTAAATTATTTACCTTTACGATGCAGACATCATAAACTTCGACAAGTTGGTTAACATTTATGGCCCATCTTAGTACAAACCGGAACATTGAAGTTCAAGACATGAACCAATACGCCCAATGTTGGAATTCCGTTTCCGGTTTAACAGATCCTGATTAGCAGACAGTTTTCAAGGTTACTCTTGTCTAAATAAAGTTCTGTTTTATGACGTGACTTTCTAATAGTTTTATGTTGCTCGATCTATGCATGATGGTTGCATGCGAAGGATAAAACGCGTCATGTGGTAGTGAATATGCTTAAGAAGCAGGGCCTGGTTGAATAAAACGATAGTACGCATTACTGAAAACGAATTAAGAACTTTGACGAAAGTTAATGCTCTGTTCAGACTGTTCCAAAAAATGTGTTTAATTTGCGGCTTTGCTCTTTAGAAAATATTCTGTACGATATATGTAAAAATCAACCAAGGTCAAGTTCAATGCCTACGATTATTTTAATCCCGGCTAGTTTACTATGGAATTTTCAAATGAGCAATCTGTCCATGTTTATACAAAAGCAAACGGAACATTCAGCTCATTCTCCTTTCAAAATGGAGTGCCTCTGATTTATTCTGTTCAACATTGATACTTTTATCTTCAAAGCTATTGATTCGAGATTATCTCTCAATTTACTGATAACTTCCCAAATTCTTGTTCTTTATCCCATTCCAGAATGTATGACAAACTGTTTAACAAAAACATTGTTCACTCTCTATCCATTTGTTCCTTATTTTTGAGTTTAAATATATCAGCTGATAAATCTTCCTTGGTGTTGAAAACATTTTGACACTAAACCACATTTTGTTGCTCTAAATATCTGTTTTCGCTCCAGTTCTCACTTCTAGAAGGAGCACACTCCCTTTATTAGATCCAAAACCATTGCCGACCTGAATCTTTCACAAAAATGACGACTGCTTTGTGCTTTCTATCTTTTTTACTTTATATCTCAAATCACTGAAACTTGTTCAGAACTCCACACTCTAGTCTTGGATATCATTCGGTTCTCTTCATGTCATTATTCCTTTCCATTCCTTCCCTCACCTCTCCATCTTGGTTTATTCCTTCACTCGTCATACACACAACATCAATTAAATTGAATAAAAGATCTAACGTTTTGCCTAAATGATTGTGGCGTGTTCATATATATTTTTTTCTTTTTTGTGTTTTTCGCCACGATAAAAAACTCAAAAAATATCAAAAATATATGTTCTTATGTAAATAAACAATCACTGGGTAAAAACAAACAAAAGGAAAACGGAAACAAATTTCTCAGTGATTCTTTTTCTGTAATACATTTGCCTAACAAACCAAAATTTAAAAAATACATTTTTTTTAAATAAATACAAATTTTTCAACGTTAAGGTTTCGGGAGGTCTTGTCGTCCCATTTTCAAAACTAATCTAAAAAATAATGTATATACATTTCTATATATTACTAAAGATAGTAAGTAAATATATTTTTTGTATACGTCAATGATACTTACATTAACAATAATATATTTCACTGACAGGGACATACTACCAAAAAATTGTATAAAACTCATTCAGAGAAACAATGCTTGCACGTCATCAAAATCTATGACGCACGCACGTTACAATGTTGCCACATCAAAACCAAAATACCCAGACTTTGGCATTTGTATGATTGATAAAACTGTAAATGAAAAAGTAAAGGAAAAGTGTATTGTTTAAAAGTTTTAATCAAAAATCTGTTTCGAAACTTCTGCTTGTCAACATAGGGGTTTATCATTTAGTTCACACAAAGATTAATTATTCTGTGTCACTAAAACAACTTTCAGCATCTGACTCGCTGTTCAAGTAAATTATGAAAGTATTAACTTCTAGTATTTCAAATACTCTTTCCTCGATTCGACCATCTTTGAATCTCTTCTTCTGTATGTCTGATGCTGTTCATCCAGATCTGTGGTGTAACTGTTGACAAAGCTTTTTTCCACATATCCAAACAGTTATCAATCGTTCTTATCCTCTTATTATCATCTTGCCATGTTTCATCCAAATAAACAAAATCAAACAGAGATTCATCTTTGATATTTTGATACATCTACAAAAATTGAATTCGTTTAAAGGCAATATCTGGAAGTTCCATCAGGTCCATACGTGAATTATCTTTACTCCATTTTAAAACAATTTCTTTTAGAAGTGTATGAAGAGAAGTTTTACATCCATCAAAGAGCTTCATGTTCTTTAGTTTTTCATGAATACTTTCAATATTAACCATTTGTTCTGAAATAGTTCAATAAACTTTGATAAAAATACAATATAACCATGTAAATCTACTCACTTTTTCATACATTTCATACATTTGATTGCAAATTGAGCCCACATCAAGTTAATCTAGATTAGTTAGTCATTTTGGATGTTGACGCTTTTTCTTCGGTGATTATAACATTATTATAACATTTCGTTATTCTTCAACTTTTTCGAAATTGCACTAACTGTACCAATACAAATATTTAGTGCAGCTGAAACTCGCTAAAAAAATCCAATTAACTATGAGACCTACTAAGTTATTAATACATACCTCTCTCACAGCGTTTAATGGCAAAAGATGAGCCCCATTAGCTCGTTCATGTTCAAAATAACTGATAAGTGACGAGACAAGCTGCTTACACTGATCGCTTAACGATTTTAATATTTTTTGCAATTATAATCGCAGATTTCTTACTACAGAACTCACAAAAACAGAAACTAAACCAGAAAATAGCTACAACAACAAAGAATACAGTAAAAATAATTCAGAAACGTTTGAAGGCACAACTCAAAAACGATCAAAACACAGAAGAAAATGACAGATTCTACGAATAACTTGTGTCAGGTCGGCAACACTGTCCAGAACCACAAACCTAAATGTTATCTTGACAGCGAATTGGCAGAATGTAATCCGCCGGCTCACCGTAATTTTATCCTATTCTAATAGGATTAGAGGAAGAAGGAAACAGGGTGCTTTGAACTTTAAATTTTTTTTCTTTCTTATGGATTTTAATTGGCAATAGATTTGTCTAGATTGATGGCGAGCAACTATTGTTTCTTTGAATGAGCTGTGTTGATGTTTACTGTATGATTATTTTGTATTGAAATACTTAAACATTTTAAATTGTATTCTTTAGAATCGGAAACCATATTGAATTTAAATCTACCGAAGGCATAGCAATACAATTATTTTTATTCAAATTATTCCAATTGATTTTATGTCCCGATTCTCATGCGGGTTGGTAAATTCTAGATTTATTAAAATCACCCTTTCTAAGGTTTTTATGTTCTTTTATTCTAACATCTAACGGTTTATATGTCTCATCTATATAAAATTCGCCTCATTCGCAGGGAATTTTATAAACCATATTTTTGGAATTCTGTTGTATGCTGCTTGGTTTGGTTTTTGACAATATAGATCTAAGAGTATTTTTTGTTTTAAATGTCGTTCTTATGTTGTATTTATTTCCTACTCTTTTAATTGTGTCAGAAATACCGCGGATGTAAGGAATTGTGAGGTTAACTGTTTGAAAGTTATTATTATTGTAATTAGTAAGTTGTCTGTCTGATATCACAAGTTTTCAAAGATTTATCTATGGAATTTTTTGTGTATTTTTTTTTATTAGAATATCTTTAATGTAATTTGTTTTTTTTTGTGTATCAGTGTATCAATGTTGGTACAAAAAAGTTTTGCTCTGTCATATAAAGTTTTAATTATTCCTATTTTGACTGATTTTGAGTGATTGGAAAAAAAATTGACATACTCATCTATGTCTCTCGAGAATTTATATCTTGTAAAAACGTATTTAGATCATCAATACTATGTTGCCATATAGCAAAAATATCATTAACATATCTAAGTGATATTATTGGCTTTTTAAGAGATTTACTTAATATGTCATTCTCGTATTCGTCTTTCTCGTCATTCTCTCCATAAAGATATTACTTATCAAATGAGAAAGAGAAGAGCCCATTGCCATTTCGAAATTTTGTTGATAATAATCATTTTCTAATTGAAAATATGTGATTTTTAAACATAGCGTTAATAATTCTAAAATTGTATTTGTGTTTAGTTTAGTGCGATCTTTAATAATATTGTGTAATGTTCCAATCTATTTCTAATTGTTAAAAGTGATTTATCAATTGTACATTAGTAAATAAACTCACCTCGTCAAAACTAATCATGAAACCTTGGTTTGTAATTTTAATGTTGCAATTTTTACTAAAAAATTTGACGTATTTTTAATGTATGAATTGTTTTACCCGAAAGTGGATTTAAATTGTTTAATAAAAATATTGCCTGTTTATAACAGCCTATACTACTAACTATTGGGCGAAGTGGTATATTAGTTTTGTGTTTTGTTGATAAACCATAAGATCTAATGGTATTTCCTTGTCTTTTTTTTCTTCCTCTTCTTGTTTTTCGGTCCACATTTCCATAAGTTTTGTTTATTTACAGATTAAAGTGACTGTCATTCTCAAGGAACTCGACTCTGGATAATGTGTACTCACTCTCCCAATGATTTGCAGTATTTCAAAGGGCATAACTGTATCTATACCTTAATCTGCAGCATGCTTAAATCCCACCCCATCCGCAAATTATCTATACCCTCGACAAGGGATTAACATTAACTTTGTTTTATATCACTGAGATGTTATTCATATTATCAGTCCAGCTTCGTGTGACATTGCTAATATTAGTTTAAACCTTATAGAGGGCTAAAATAAGATCTAGCTCTTATAGAGAGAATTAGAGAGAGAAGAACTCTCTTAGAGAGAGAAGAACCACTCTCATTTCTACTATCAAACACTGATTCAAAATAATCCACTATCTATCCCTCTTACCTTTCTTATGGATAGCATGGGCTCTCTCATTCTTGTTTGATAAAATTACAATTTCTCATTTCATTTTTTCTTACCGTGGCCCCATCGGTATCAAACATAGTTGTTTTTGAGACCTTGTCTGAAAGCATTTGTAATAAAAATCTGACGGTTCTATAATATTGGTGGCTTTAATGTTAACTTGTAATTGTGTAAAAAATCAGTAACCCAAATACCCTTAACGAAAAAGTTAAAGCATTAAAAGTAGAAAAAGCGAATTGAATTTTCGTAGAATATTTTCGTAGATTGTTGAGGCTAAGGAATTATTATTCCTTAGCCTCAACATGAAAATGGCGTTACTCATCAAAAATATTCTGGTAATATAAATGCAAGAATTTAATGATGACAGAATCTTTCATTGTTTCTATTTTACCGAAACACTAACATCGATTGACATAAATGACTGTTAAACAACAATTGAGCATCTAATATGGCTGAATTTTTCAAGGTTATCTTTCAACGCATGCGCAATTATATTACCCGAACATTCTTGATCCATAAAACGTGTACAAACGTGTACATAAAACGTGTACGTTTTACAATAAAACGTGTAAAAATCAAGAACCGTGAAGTTTACTAAGCGTTAAATTAATAATAGAAAAAGTTGACTGAAAGGAATAGGTCCTTTACCTCGGTTTATGATTTTCTTTTTTTTTTGAACTTTTAATTAATCTTAAATTACTAATATTTATAATGCGGTCATGTTCGATTGCATGTTGGGCAATACAAGATTTTTCATTTCTCCCATATCTAATGTGGGCAATATGTTCCTTATATCTTGTCAATATGGATCTTTTTGCCCAATATACCTTCAATCACAGTCTTGACAAATAATTTCATAAATCCCCGACATTTCATGTTAATCTACTTTATCCTTTGGATTACCCAGAACTTCTCTTAATTTATTATATGGTTTGTACACAACCTTAATGTCCACCTTTTTCAAAAGTTTGTCTAGCCCTCTTGTTAATTGGGCATCAAATGGTATTACCATGAATTTATTTGTGTTCTGATCCTTTTGAAACGTCGAAGATTCTTTCAGTAATTTTCTGAACTTATGTTTTCTATTTAATGCATCTACATTGTTCTTATTATAACCATTCACTTTAGATACTAGATAATTCACTTTTGGTTCTAGATATAGGTGTCAGATTTAGCATGTGCCGCCACCAACACCATCATTGTGTATTTAATTTGTTTTTTACAGTTTTGTGTACGCTTTTTTTAGAAAATCTCGGGTTTCTTTTCAGATAATATATGTGATAATAATTAAAACACTTGGTATTTGTTTCACAATATATTCAAGATATTCTCTAACATGTTTCGGCCTCGCGACCATTCTCAAAGAGAGTTATGTATAAACTAAACTAAAGTTTCAAAGTGCTGTCTAATGGAAGTCGGTTTTTTCATCTCGTTAAATTTATTACACTATCAGTAATTGGAGTATTTCCGAAGTCTAGCTGGGTGTTTGTTAGGTTTTTGCCGTCGTATATGGCTTTTTTAATTTCGAAAATTTCCAGGTAATTTAACAGCCTGCTTTTATTGCAGCTATGTATTAATTTGGTATTATTAATGTTAAAAAAATGGTTCTGGTCTATAGAATGTTCGGCAAAGCCCGTCTTTCTCTGATTGTGTAAAATTGAATATTTATGTTCTTTTAGCCTATCATTGAGCGATCGGCCCGTTTGGCCTATATAAATAGCGTCACACATATTACATTTAATTTCGTATACTCCAGATCCGCCGCTCCAGAACGGGCCGATCGCTCAATGATAGGCTAAAAGAACATAAATATTCAATTTTACACAATCAGAGAAAGACGGGCTTTGCCGAACATTGTATAGACCAGAACCATTTTTTTAACATTAATAATACCAAATTAATACATAGCTGCAATAAAAGCAGGCTGTTAAATTACCTGGAAATTTTCGAAATTAAAAAAGCCATATACGACGGCAAAAACCTAACAAACTCCCAGCTAGACTTCGGAAATACTCCAATTATTGATAGTGTAATAAATTTAACGAGATGAAAAAACCGACTTCCATTAGACAGCACTTTGAAACTTTAGTTTAGTTTATACATAACTCTCTTTGAGAATGGTCGCGAGGCCGAAACATGTTAGAGAATATCTTGAATATATTGTGAAACAAATACCAAGTGTTTTAATTATTATCATTTTTACTATGTTTCACCAAGAGCCAACCGCGCAATCAATCAAAACTATTGATAATATATGTAGTTACACTTTCTGGTATAGAAACTAGCTGGTATCTTTCTGGTATCTTTCCCAAGAATCTAACATATTAAATTTGAATCATACAGCTGTGTATTTTAATAAACTCTATTAAAACAATAAAAAGCCTTTTTATTAAGCCAACTAGATCAGCGTCAACCCCGAAATGGACAATGTAAATTCAACGATGTCGTTTGGTCGCGGGGCTTTGCGTTTTATTATGAACTGTTTATTCTTTTTCATCTTCTTTTATGTTTGTGACGTGTACGTTTTATAACGGTCCGTGCGGAGATTTTAAGAGCTTATGCAAATTTCGCAAATATTAAAGCGGTGCGCTTAAACATAGTGTAATAAAGACGAATACTGGGTTAGATTTTAATGTTTGGTCGATTGTCAGGTGCGGAGCGAAGGAAATTAATCTAGTGTTAGGTGACCACTGTTTTTATAAAAACTGTGCAAATTATTGTTATTGTTTTTTATTGTACATTATAGCTATTGTTTTTTTCTCTCCAAAATTCATCAATCCGAAATGAATAGTATAATGACCATTGATTTATACAGTAAAATAGTATAATAGCAGTTTATTTATACACAGAATGAAGCAAGTTTCACGCTCTAAAATTGTCTTTATCTGAATATAGGTACCTCTAAAGCCCTGTATTTACAATTTTCTGAATCAAAAATCAATCTCCTTGAAAAAAATAAAAAACACGCATCTCATGACACGCCTAGTAAAATAGTATCGTGACCATTTATTTAGATTCAAAATGAAGCAGATTCCAGGTTCTACGATTCTCTTTACCCAGAATCTACTCATGGATGGGTAGACGATTATCTGAATGACAATCCATCCTTTTGGAGAAAATTAAAAAACATGCATCTCATACTACGCCTTATAAAATAGTATAATAGCCACCTCTTTTTGCTGAAAATAAAGCAAGTTTCACACTCTATAATTCTCTTTACCCAAAATAAACACCGTTTTTGAAAAATCTTTGTTTTTGAAAACATTATTTTAAAAAACATACATCTGATGCCACGCCTAGTAAAATATTATAATAACAATTTATTTATACTCAAAATAAAGCAAATTTTATGCTCTGCAATTGTTTTTACCCAAAATATACCTCTAAAGCCCTGGATGGGTCGTATGCTTTTATGAATAAAAGATCATCCCTTTTAGAAAAATTTAAAAAAGCGCATCTCGTGCCAGGTCTAGTAAAATAGTGTAATGTCATATATTTATACTCAAAATAGAGAAAATTTCACGCTCTACAATCCTCTTTATTCAGAAGATACCTCTATAGCCCTGGATGGGTCGTATCATTTTGTGAATGGACAAACAACGTGCGTATATTTTGTCACATCTATTAAAATCGTATAATAACCATTTATTTATATTCAAAATTAAGTCAATTTCACGCTCTATAATATTCTTTACCTAGAATATACCTCTATAGCCCTGGATAGGTCCTTCAATTTCAAATCGTAACGACAATTTATGTATACTCAAAATAAAGCAAATTTTAAACTCTATAATACTCTTTATTCAGAGTATCTCTATAGCCCTGAATGGGTCGTACGATTTTCTGAATATAAAATCATCTTTTCCGTAAAATTACAAAACGCGCATCTCATCCCACGCCTAATAAAATAATGTAATGCCATATATTTATACTGAAAAAGAAACAAATTTCACGCTCTACAATCCTCTTTACATAGAATGTACCTCTATAATCCTGGATGGATCGAACGATTTTCTGAATAAAAAATCATGCCTTTTGAAAAAAATTAAAAACGCGCCTCTCATCCCACGCCTAGTAAAATGGTAATACCATACATTTATAACTAAAATTAAGCAAATTTCCCGCTCTGCAATCCTCTTTATCCAAAATACACCTCCATAGTCCTGGATGGGTCGTTCGATTTTCCGAATGAAATATCACCTTTTAAAAAAATTTACAAACGTACGTCTCATGCCACGACTAGTAAAATAATATCCATATTTTTAAACTCGGCATCGAGCAAACTTCATACTCTACAATCTTCTTTATCCAGAAGATAACTCTATAGCCCTGGATGGGTCGTATCATTTTCAGAATGAACAATCAACCCTTTTGAAAAAATTAAACAGAGCGTATATTTTGACACATCTATTAAAATCGTATAATAACTATTTATTTATATATAAAATTAAGCTAATTTCATGCTCTATTATGTTCTTTATTTTACAGAATGAACCTCTATAGCCCTAGATGGGTCGTACAATTTTCTGAATAAAAAAATCATCCTTCCGCCATGCCTAGTAAAATCGTAACGACAATTTATGTATACTCAAAATAAAGCAAATTTTTGACTCTATAATACTCTTTATTCAGAATATATCTCTATAGCCCTGAATGGGTCGTACGATTTTCTGAATAAAAAATCATCTTTTCCGTAAAAATTAAAAAACGCGCATCTCATCCCACGCCTAGTAAAATAGTGTAATACCATATATTTATACTCAAAATGAAACAAACTTTATGCTCTACAATCCTCTTTACGTAGAATATACCTCTATAGTCCTACGATTTTCTGAATGAAAAATCATCTTTTTCGTAAAAATTTAAATAGGCCCATCTAATCCCACGCCTAATAAAGTAGTGTAATACCATATATTTATACTCAAAATGAAACAAACTATGCTCTACAATCCTCTTTACGTAGAATATACCTCTATAGCCCTGGATTGGTCGTACGATTTTCTGATTGAAAAATCATCTTTTCCGTAAAATTACAAAACGCGCATCTCATCCCACGCCTAATAAAATAATGTAATGCCATATATTTATACTGAAAAAGAAACAAATTTCACGCTCTACAATCCTCTTTACATAGAATGTACCTCTATAGTCCTGGATGGGTCGAACGATTTTCTGAATAAAAAATCATGCCTTTTGAAAAAAATAAAAAAACGCGCCTCTCATCCCACACCTAGTAAAATAGTAATGCCGTACGTTTATACTAAAAATTAAGCAAATTTTACACTATATAATCCTCTTTATCCTGAATATATGTTTATAGTCCTAGATGGGTAGTACAATTTTTGATTTTTTTTGTAAAAAACGACTCAAGACAAGATTCGCCTAGTAAAATAGTATAATGATTATTTATAAGAAACATATTAATCCTTATTGGGAAATTGGGTGTTGTCCAACATGCTCTTGAGGTTGACCATAATAGTAACTATCTTTTTTGTAAAAATTAAAAAAAAAGATTATTTCAAAACTCGCCTAGTAAAATAGTATATTGATAATTTATAAGAAACCGATTATCCACATCATATATAGGGAAATTGGATGTTGCCCAACATACTCTTGATGATGACCATAATGTAAATAATAGTTACTCTCTTTATGTAAAAATTAAAAAACGGTTATCTCAAGACTCGCCTGGTAAAATAGTATAATAATCATTTATAAGAAACATATTATCCACATTACACATTAGGAAATTGGGTGTTGCCCAACATGCTCTTGAGCATGACCATAATATAAATGATAGTAACTTATGAGCTGTTAAAAGTGTAAACAATAATACGCCTTCAGATCCACACGAAACCATTCAAATAGCAAAATCTGAGGAAACCGGGGGAAAGATTCAACTTTATGAGTTTTAATATAACACTTGGTTAACTTCACGGTTCTTGTTTTTGCAAGCTTTATTTGACCTGATTGCTATATAAATAGAACATAGTTTAGTTTTAGAAATAAATTAAATCATCTCCTAATGATGCTAGCATTGCCAACAAAACAAACGTCGAAAAAAATTTAAAAGAAAATTTTGGTTTGAAGAATGAACAGATTTTAAGTAAATATCCAATCATATCTTTAATTAAACGAGAAACTAAAAGCGAAAAGAAAAAAATATATAGACAGTAAATCGGCGGGAAAGAAACATCTGCCGGTGCTTATTAAACTCCACAAGTTCTGTCTCCTTTTCTATTAACTTTTTCCAACTAGGCGAACTGGCACGCTATTTTACATTTCCCGCGCGCTCTGATTTCATTTCGTGGAGTCGTGGCGCCGCCTCTAAAATTTAATATGGTCGAATATATTAAAAAATTGTCGCTTTGTGACTTTTTGAATTTCAAAACGACGCTTTAAATATTTCCTTTTATCTTTATGTAAGCGCTCGTAATCTGATATCATTACCTTTAGATTAAATTTATTCCTAGCTTTTCTATATATATATATTAATTATGGAATATATTATTATATCAGCGATGACATATTAGTTATACTAGAAATGAAACAGAAAAGATCATCTAGAAAAAAAGATACAAAGAGGAGAAGACGGAAGAGATCTGACGTAGCAAAACTAGAGGATAGGATAACAGCAATGCGTTTCGAGCAGAAAATGGAAGGAAAACTAGGAATTATATCCAATAAAGAACATTTAGAGGAAGAATGGGCACAGATTGAAACAGTTATGAAGGAGGTAGCAGAAAAAATACTGGGAGAACCCAAAAGAAATCAAACAAACAGGTGGTTCGACGAAGAATGTAAACAAATTTTAGATCAAAAAGACAGAGCACGTCTGAGATTACTGAAAGGAAGGTGTGAAAGAAACAGAGAAAGATATAATCGCATACGAAGGAAAGCCAAGACCATATATGGCAGGAAAAATAAAGAACTTTTCGAATTAAAAAAAAAAATAGAAGAATGATATGGTAATAAGGAGATAAGAAATTTCTATCAGGAAGTTAAAAAGAGTACTGGCAGTAGTGCCAGGAGACCCCATTATGTAAAAACTCAAGGAGGATCCCTGGGAGGAAATGCAAATAGAAAACTTAGATTTCCCCGATATTTCTCATGGGAGAACATGAAATGGAAGATGAGATTGCAGACAATAACAAATTTATAAATGCTCTTACAAAAGAAGAAATAGAAGTTGATATAAAGCAGTTAAAAAATAACAAAAGTGCTGGAGAAAACAATATAACAGCAGAAATTTTGAACCACAATGGTGATGCATTGGCGCCAAGAATATGGGAGAATTTGGCAAGAAGAAAATATGCCAGAGAAATGGAATAAAGAGCTGATAATACCCCTTCACAAAAAAGGAGCTAAGCAGGAGTGCAATAACTACCGAGGAATTGCACTGCAAGACGTGACTTACAAAGTTATGGCAAAGATGATTAAAGAAATACCATCACGAACAAGTAGAGGAATAGCAAGGAGGATTCGGGGCAGGAAGATCAACAATCGACCAGATATTCATCATGAAACAGATCTAACAGAATACTTATGAACAAAATTTGAGCTTGTATTTGCTTATCGACTATTGCTTTATAGACTATGAGCAAGCATTTGACTCCATTAGCAGAGAAAAGGTGTTCCAAGCAATGAGACAGTTGTGGTCTCGGAAAAGTTGAGGAAGTTAGTGCAGATGACTGTCAGGGGAACAGAAAATAAAGTTATAGTCGATGGAGCAATGTCTGAAGAGCTCATTGTAAAGAAAGGACTGAGACAAGGCGATCCACTATCCACAGTTCTGTTCAATCTAGTACAGGGAATGATTCTGAGGGAGAGTGGCATCAATACCAAGGGGTTAATATATAGTACCAGAAACCAATGCTTGGCCTATGCCGGCGACATTGTATTGATGGCGAGATTCAAGGGAGATTTAGTAAGGGTACTTAAGATGGTGGAAAGAAAGGCAAGAGAATATAACCTGACAATTAACGAGAAGGAGACCAAATATATGGTAATAAAAGATCATACCAGAGGACTCTCCACTAATTTAGTCATTGATTGTAAAGAAAATAAGAAATATACAATAGAGAAAGTAGATCAAACTGAATATCTAGAAGTAACACAAACTTTTAAAGGGGGTGAAGAGAAAGACATAGAGAAACGATTAGCGAAAGAAAGCAAAGCTGTAGGAATCTTTTCAAAGATTTTAAGGGCAAATAATATAACAAGAGCAACAAAAGTAAGAGTGTATCAAACAATACTAAGGCCCACGGTTACCTATGCGTGCGAGACATGGACAATGACGAAGAAGGAAGAAAGTTAGCTGGAAGTCTGCGAATGTAAAATATTAAGGAGGATTTTTGGAGAAATTAATGTTCAGAACGAATTTAGAAGAACAAATACAGAAGTAGAAGAACTGTACAAAAAACCAAACGTTGTTCAAGTGGTGAGAGCTCAGAAACGATGGCTGGGGCACATAGCGAGGATGCCCGGCGAGAGATGGGTTAAAGGAATTCTGATAAGAGACGAAGGAAGAAAGAGTAGAAGAGGATAACCGAGAAAGAATGGCAGGATGTGGTGATGGATGATTTGGAGAATCAGGGATTGGAAGCATGATACTTTGGACCGAAAAAGATGCAAAAATTACTTTTTTTTTAACTTAATTCTCAAACCTCATGCTTTATCAATATCTTCTTTTCACCTTTCAACTCAAAAGAAATGTTGCGGAATATCAGAACATGATTTGTGCAGTTTTGGACGATAACTGTTTCGTATAGTATGTGTAGGAAGTGGTTTCAGCAATTCTGTACCACAAATTTTCACTTAAATGATGTAAAACGTCCGGGATAGTGAAAAAAGTGAGAGAATGCAAAATTGGAAAATCCTTGTCGTACACTACTAGAGCTCGTACAGAAAGTCCGAGTAAGACCGCAAGCATTTCAAAATGTGTATACAAGTTCGGGAAAATTCAAAACCCAAACCCAAAATTATGGGGTTCAATATGAACAACTCACAGCTGAGAATAAGGGTAGACACTTTGATGTTGTGTTATTCCTCTCCAGATTCAACGAGACGTGAATCATCTATGATAATTGAAAGAGACGGATATCGTGGATTAATCCCGGTGTGCTCCCGGCCGTGTGTAAACATGTTATAATATGTTCATATAAATGAATTTACATAAAAGATATTAATTCTGTAACGTACCGTCCAATAGCTTCTGAAACAAATGCTATATCGGGATTGAAACAGTCTATTTGTTTTCCGCTACTGAGACTGTAATAGGAATAACTTATTTTTATTTTACTAAATCATAACAATTTTTTTTCATTTTATAAAATAAAAATCTCAAATTCCTCTTCAAAGCTGATTTTGACGAACTAAAATTTGTTATAAATTCAAAATAAACAAGTAGTGGCTTAATTAAGGGTAAATAATATAATTCCTAAAACAAGCTACATGTTTACAATGTTTACTCATTAGATATTCGAGGGTTAAAACTGAACCACTTACATGTTTAGGAAGTTTGAAATACTAGCATGAGTCAATATCAAGTTTAAATAGGACAGTTAGAAGTTCTCATATATAAGACACTCCTTTTCAAAGCATTTAATGGCAGGATTTGTATTGGTTACTATCTAAGAAATATTAATGATTTAAGGGTTTAGAAATTAAATCAAAATAAAAAAGGACAAGATACTCAAAAGAAGTAAAACAAGCTTTTTTGGAAATTTAGATCTCTAACGTTAAATTGTTGCGGAAAAAATTTTATTTTTATTTATTTAGAACGAAGTTTCAACATTATTCTGTTTTTTTTCAAATAAATGGAGCATATCATTTTATAAATTGGACACCTACTTCTTATTTCACATTACTTCAAAAGGTGCGTTGGCAATATGAAGTAAGTGTCAAATTTATTTATATATATATATATATATATATATATATATATATATATATATATATATATATATATATATATATATATATATGGAGAAGATACTCAAAAGAAGTACAAAACCAAGACAAAAATTATAATAAACCCTTTAAATCATTAGATTTGTAAACTATCGACGTTTCGGCTTCCACTTTGAAGCGGCAAGAGAATCTGATTGATTTGCCCTAAGGTCTCAATCTGTTTACTTCCCAGGGTTCACAACTAGAAAAAAGGCTTTTTTTCTAAAAGTTGAGAATCTTTTAAGTTAAGTACTATTCAAGAGTTGGTAATACAAGGGTGTGCTATGCGGAGCTAATCAGTAACTGATTCGCGTGGTTCGGAGTCTACGTTAGCTTACACGTATTTTTTTTTATTATATTTTTTAAAATGTTTGTCTTTGTTTTACTTCTTTTGAGTATTTTCTCTTTATATATATATATATATATATATATATATATATATATATATATATATATATATATATATATATATATATATATATATATATATATATAACCTGACTTATTATTCTATTCGCACTGCTTCATATTGCCAACGCAGCTTTTGAAGTAATGTGAAATAAGAAGTAAGTGTCCAATTTATAAAATGATAGGCTTCATGAATTTGAAAAAAAATTGAAAGAAAAATGTTGAAACTTCGTTCTGGATAAATACAAATAAATTTTTTACCACAACAATTTAACGTTAGAGATCTAAATTTTCAAAAAAGCTTGTTTTACTTCTTTTGAGTATCTTGTACTTTTTTATTTTGATCTAATATCTAAACCCTTTAAATCATTAGATTTGTAAAATCTCGACGTCTCGGCTTCCGCTTTGAAGCGGCAAGAGATTCTGATTGATTTGCCCTGAGGTCTCAATCTGCTTGCTTTCCTTACTTTTTTTCTAGTTGTAAACCCTGGGAAGTAAGCAAATTGAAACCTCAAAAGCTTCAAAGCGGAAGCCAAAACGTCAATATTTTACAAATCTAAAACGCGGTTCTTCTTAATAATAACTCAACGCCAAGCGGGTGCCGGACAAAAGGCCAGGTTGCACCAGTTCTGGTAAAAATAAGAAAATAAATCCATGTCACCATATTACCTTTAGGTACTAGTACCTTTAGGTTAGTACCTTTAGGTACTAACCTATATTATACACCCTATATTATATCTTTAGGTACTAATATCACAAATTCCCCAATTTTTCAGTGTTATTTTTTATAATGTGATCCTAAATAACCATGCTATTAATCGCAGTCACAAATCAAACAATGAACGTTGTTTATTTAGTGAAAAAAAAGTTTCATTGAGTCAAGCTTTAAACAATGATGTCAGCTAACTTTAACACTTCATCTTTAAAAAAAATGTACTACACCACCCTAGGTAAGTTATTTCAAAAGATGGTCCATTTAGTCAAGATATCAAAATGGTGCAACACTTGACACTTTTCTTTAACAAAAAATATTATTGTTTATTTTTGTTTAAAAGGACAAAATTTCAAAAGAACTTAACCCAAAGGCAATGTGTGTCAGTCAAATTAATCATTGGTCCAGTGGCGGCTTGTGAGGGAGGGCGTTGGGGCGCCGCCCTTGGCTTTTACTGTGTTATCATAATAAACATTTTTTCAAAGCAAAACACCATATTTTATTTCCATTCAGTTCATTTCCTTTAACTCATTTTCCTAGTTCACCTCCTATATACGGTTTCAATAGCTCGAAAAGTAAAAAAAAGGAAAGGAAAAGCAAAAAAAAGTCTTCACCAGCACTATTTTCTTCTACACCCTCCCACTTTAAAAACCCACGACCCGCCACTGAATTGGTCTATTATTTTATTAAGATAAAACTTAATCAAAATAAATGGAATTATTCTAATACTTTTATTTATAACAATATTTTTCTTTAAAACTAAAGCAAATGCTCAAATTGTTTGCTTCAGCACGAATACATGCTCTGCATTGCCTCAGAAAAGATCTTTTCGCCAGTCGTGCGATTCTCCTTGCATCTATTTATTCTGCTGTTTCAACAATTCTGTTACGAAACTTCAGCTGCATTTTGTATTGGTTGTGAATACATACTTTTATGTAACTTTTATGTAACCACAGTAAAACAAAATCAAGGGCGGTTAGGTTCGGAAAACGAGGAATCCATCTACAGGAAGAGCATAGTGCGCAGGGTAACCATCCGACAAACAACAAGCTGGCGCTGGGCAAGTCTGCAAATCGTTTTGGAGGAAATCGAAGCAGTTGGCGCCATTGAAAGTTTCAGGCAGCTCAAATGGTCCAATCATTTGTCCTTTTAAAATTCCGGTTCACATGTTAACTTTAAATTGATACTAGAACTGGTCTTCATGCGTTGAATGCGGGTTTTCCATGTACCAACCTTGTAAGGTATGCAAGTTTAATTAACCGTCTTTTAAACGTCGATTCGTCAGTCCATAAAATTTTGTTACAAAATTGCGGATCTTCACGTTTTCTCGTCAACATTGTTCTGCAAAAATTGATTCTGGAACTATAGTGACGAGGTAGCAAACAGCGTCACTATCTATCTCACTTTTACCACTTGACTAAATTGGCCACCTTTTGAAATAACTTGCCTTGAGTAGTGTAATACTTTTTTTTCTAAAGATGAAATGTCAAAGCTAGCTGACATAATTTGTTAAACCACGACTCAATGGAACTTTTTTTTTACTAAATTAACAACGTTCATTGTTTGATTTGTGACTGCTATTAATAGCATGGTTATTTAGGACCACGTTATAAAAAATAGCACTGAAAATTGGAAAATTTATGATCACAGTACATAAAGATGCCTAGGATGTCAAATATCAAAAATATACCTATTATCACTTAACGCAGAGATTTTTTTCTTCTTTGGAAATTTAGATCTCCAATGTTGAATTGTTGTGGTAAAAAAATTTATTGTCATTTATTTAGAACGAAGTTTGAACATTGTTTATGTTTTTTTCAGTTCATAGAGCATATTATTTTATAAATAGGACACTTTTTATTTCACATTACTTCAAAAGATGCGTTGGCAATATGAAGTGTCAAATTTATAAAATAATATACTTCATGAACTTGCAAAAGACAGAAAAATGCCGAAACATTGATCCAAATAAATGATAAAAAAATTCTTTACCACAACAATTCAGCATTAGAGGCCTAAATTCCTAAGAAAAAAATCCATATATATATATATATATATATATATATATATATATATATATATATATATATATATATATATATATATATATATAACAATTTCTCAAATATCAAGACTAGAAAAAATGAAGTCTTAATATATTAAATTAACTTTTAAAAATAAATCTCCTTGTCAGAGAACACACTATTTCAAAATATATTTTATTTATTCAAGATTTACTAAATCTGGAGTATTCTTTTAGTACTTCTGTTAATTGGCTCGATCCAGGTGGAGACAAGGCAGTTCTCATTAACGCAAAGACAATAACAAAAGACGGCTCGGTCCAAATAAAGGAGTTGATTTTTCAAAGCCAATGATTCCGGAAATTTATCAGCGCAGAAAGGCCGAGAGATAAACAAAGATAAATAGACTCTGGAGGGTACTCTGGAAGGTATAAATTTCTGGCTTATTTATCGTGGACGTCGTTGATTTGGTTTTAGTTTGGATTTTACAACTGGAATTGGCTTCATAGCTCCACGAGAATAATTCTGCTTGATTTAGTAGTCTAGTTTAATTGCTGCCTGAGTTATAGAGCTTTTTTCCTCTTGTCCGTTCGAGCTACAACACTTAATCCGTTGTCGTTTCGACACAAAGTAAACTGCTTGTCTTTAATTAGAAATGCTACACGGAAAAACAGCCGTATGCCTTAACATTTACTAAAATAAGAATAAAGAGACGCTTCCCTGGACAGATAACAAATGATTTACTAACGCATAGAGAATTCTTAAAGGTTTTTTTTGGGTTATGCGTTAAATATCACAGATTACTAGGTGCCTTCTCTTACTTGGGAAATCTCTCGCTTGGTCATGCCTTATAGATAGTAAATTTATTTATATATACAAATATTATTAAATCAATAATCCAATGTTGTGGTTAGTAAAACATGCAAGGCGAAAAATCGCCATCGTTTTAAAAATACTGAAAACCTTAATTAAAGCAATAATGTAGTATGGGTGAATTTTTATTTGAAAATATTGTTAATAGAGTTTAGTGTGGTGGTTTGAAGAATCAGTGTGGTTTTAAAAGTATTGCAAACTTCAATGAAAACAATCAAAATATAAAAACAAATATGTATGTAACTTTGGGTAGTGATTGTTTTTATTCTGAATTAATTATTAATGTAGTTTACATATGATAATGTACTGAAATATCTTATCCATATTATCCTAGTTGAGAAAGCTTTTATTATGTTTATTTAACAATGTATTTCAAAATATTGTTTCGCTTCTTGAGAATAAAAATATGTAATTAATTATACCACCTTCGGTTAGTTCTGACATAAAGCTATCACAATCTAAGATTTTAAAAGGCAAACGAATTGCTGCTCTACGTATACATATAGAATACGTCATTGGAAGAATACGAGAGTTTGATTTTCTCAAACCTCACGCAGTTATTTATCATAATATGTTGCCTTATACAGACTATATTGTTATCATTGCTGTAGCATTAGTGATTTTACTATCACTGTAATCACATTACAATCACAATAATATCAACATAAATGTATAAATATTCATTAAAAAAATTTATAGCTACTTAAAAACAAAACAAATTTACTTAATGTTCTTTTTATAAGTTAGCATCAAGTTATTATAATAAAAATATTATTTAATATTATAAATATGTGACCATAAAAATATCCACAGCAGGTATATTATCAGAATTAGCCTTTATGAACGCTTTGTCACACATTACTACTAAATTAGTAACCAACAATATTTTATTTTGCACTTAACCAACAATAATTTTGGCAGTATATATATAACCACTGACGTACTGGCGTAAAAACACTTTACCATAATGACGTCACAAACATGACAGTCAATCGCGGCGCGTTCGTAGACACGTGATTTTTTTTTTAATTTTATAAATTTTAATTAATTCATAATTAACTGTAATTTTTTTTAAGTGTTTTGCATCGATTATCATTATTATTTATGATAAAGTTTTAAAAGAAAGTAAAAAATCGATATTTATTCTTTTTTCCAAAATGAAGCTATTCCAATTTTGAAGCTCCATTTCTTCTTCTTATAGTTACTTTTTTCTTCGGCTAAAGGCAACAATTCAAGAAAACCGGCCAGAATTAGCAAACAGGAAAGACGTCTTGTTTCATCAGTGCACTGTCATGAACAGTGGTTGAAACCACACGTTTCATTCACCACACATTGTTGAGTTTCAATTGGGATGTTTTGTCGCATTCACCTTATTCACAAAACAACGTGCTGCTACCTTATAGTAACAATGATGCTAATATTTGGTTGGCAAAAAGTTGTAAATAAGAATGGTAATGACATAATAGATTAAAACAATATTTATTTAATCTATTTGCGTTTCTGTTTCTTTATATAAGTTCCTACAAAGTTTCCGAACAATCCAGTATAGTTACTAAGAACATGTTCTAAGTTAAATACCTAAAGCGCTCCCTAGACATTCAATATTATAGTCAATATATTGAACAATATATTGTGCAATATATTGACTGAAGGACCCACACGTTGCAATATTATTGTCCAATAATTTAGTTTACGACTTCTACGTTTACGACTTCTACAGTCAACATCTTAACATGTCGAAAAGTAAAGCTTGTGTGACCATTGCTTTAGTCATAGCTTTGAAAAAGAAGGAAAAAATAAAGCTCAGATGGATGAAAGAATGGTTCAAAAAAGAAATAAATTCACTTATGAAAATTTGTTAGGTGAACTAAGAATATGTGAACCAACTGATTACCGAAACTTTCTGCGAATGGACGGTACATTATTTAATGAACTCTTGAGAATTTTTACACCTGAAATTCAAAAAAAGGAGACTATTATGTGAGATGCTATAGCAGCAAGCCAACGTTTGTCAACAACATTACGTTATTTAGCTACTGGAAACAGTTTTAAGGATTTAATTTTTTCAAGTGCTGTTTCTCCACAATCCATAAGCATAATTGTATTAGAAACTTGCACATCCATAAGACACTACTTGAAAAACCACATTAGAATATAGTAAAATTAGTAAAATTAGTAAAATTAGTCTAGTAACTAAAATTCAGTCAATATTCAAAATAACATTATTGATTGAACATTTTTACATTGAAAATTTGAAAAATATTGAGAAGTGTGAGAATGTTCTGAAATATTTTATTACCTGGTTCCCTATGCACATTTTGTACAAACTGGGCAAGTTGGCCAAAATATTCAGAAGGTTGAGAGTGTTCTGAACTGTTTTCATTAACTGGTTGTGTATACATAATCTGGTAATATCCTAAATGGAACTTGGAAAACAACTAGATAATCAACATCGCTTGAGTCAACTCATTCCAGAGATTCACCTCTAATTGCAAACAATGTGATAGATAGTTACTGCAATTACTTTAATAATGAGGGGTAGGTTTCACGGCAATATAAATTTTCATAAAATATAGTAATAAATAAATATGTACATAGTCACATAATCGGTGAAATTCTCATTCTCCTCTTTGTCATCTTCTGCCTGAATACTGTCAATGCTATTTTGTGACGTACTTGGTACTTCATCACTTATTAGAAACTTCATTTCATCAAAATACCACAATGTTGGCTCTATTATGTCACTTGTTCCTGCACCATTTTTTTCAGAATCCTTAATACGCTTCAATAAATACGCTTTTCTAAAGTTAGTGCGCAACGAATTAAATCTTTCAACTACCTGCGACTTATACGCATCTGGATACGACTCTTTATATTTACAAAGCAATTGTTCGTATTGTTTATTTTTCATAAATTTATTGCTATAATCAGCGCTTTTAATATTCCACAAAGCTGGTAAGTTATGGTATAATTCAATACACTCCAAAATAAATAAAATAATTACGTGTTTTATCTTTCGTAGCCATCTCGATCAAAAAACCAATGCCTCTCTGATTTTCACTGCTTGTCTGCAGAGACAGAATTGAACCATAATTGTGCAATATCACCCACAGACGATTCAATATTTATCAGATAACATCATATTGCAGAATAAATATCAAACTCTTTTTGACTGACTCAATAAATTGTGCAATCCTTGAATATAACCTACAGACGGTCAATATTATTGTGCAATATGCATTATTGTGTAATATATTGACCATAATATTGAAGGCCTAGGGGGCGCTTAAGTGAAATAAGATCTTAACCCCGTATTTATTATTTTCAGGAATACTTAGAACAATTACCTTTGTAAATGAACGTAACGACAAGGACTGTGTAGTTTAAAACAAGCTTTATCGATGTATCTATCTCCTCTTGCAGGACCACTTTGGCATCGACCGGCATTAAATTTTGACTGGTTCCCGGGTAAAACCGGTAGCCCCAACTCGTGTACTTAACCTCTAAAACACGCCGAAACGGACATACTGCTAATCTAGTTAAACGAAGCAACTTATACGTTCGTCCTACATAATTTAGCAGGTCATTAAACGAATTTACCACATCAAACTGGCGCGCGTTAATTTCTCAACGCCACGGTACCAATTTCTCTCTAAGAAGCCGTAAAATCCCAACTAAAACCGAATCAACAAAGCTTCGCATAAATAAAACACGCGGAATTTATACGGAACGTGGAGCGGCCTTTCCTCTCTATTTATCTTTGTTTATCTTCGGCTTTTCTTGATGAATTCTTCAACATGACGACGTTGAATAATACGGCTCCTTATTTATACATCTTTTCTTATAATACGCGGCTCTCGAACCACCTATCACTCATTCCGTGGTAAACAATTTATTTGTGGATATTTTCTCTTTATGTTTTCCCTCGGTTGATAAATGAGCATTTATTTACATTTCCTTTAAAATTAAAGGTATTAATCTTAGAATAGTATTGAGTTAGCAAATGAGTTGTTTTAGATGATTTTTCAGTTTAAATTCAGCACGATTAGGTTTTCTTTTGCCGAAGCTAAGCTTCTTTGAGCTCGATTATTCCTTTACGACCACGATAAAAAGTAAAGTGCCATTTGTTTTAAAAATTCGCGCGCTTTAGACATCGACAAAATTTAAAATAAAAAAAAATTGTTTTTTAAGTTTGTTGACATCTCTAAAAAGTTTCATATAATTTCGTTTGTTAAGTTAGAAGTTATAGCGTCTTTTGCAATTGTTAAAAATTTTCGTCGGAATTTTTTAAATGGATTTGCATTAAATTTTGTCCATAACCGAAATTTCTTACGTTGATATAATAAAAAAATGTCAAAAAATGTTTATAGAACTTGACGGATTATGCGGAAACAGTTATAACGGGTCTTTAAATTATTAAATAAAACATAGATTGCGTTGTGAATTTGCTTAGTTTAGTCTCATTTCAGAAGTGTAAAGCATGACATTTATAAAAATGGAGTCAAACACAATTCAACAACGCATTAAAATTGTTGAATTATTTTATGAAAATGGACATTTAGTGAAACATGTTTTTAGAAACTTACGTGATATTTACGGCTTGTACAATCATCCATCTGAAAGCACTATCAATCGAATTGTTAAAAAATTTTAGGAAACTGGTTCGGTGGAAGATAAAAGAAAAGAAAGATAAAGAAAGTTTCTTTTTTTCTATTAAAAAATAAACAAACATTTTTACACGTATCAACACTTGTATCCCTTTGGATCGAACTATTTCCTTCTGAAATAAAATCATTGTTTTCACTCACTTCTTCAAGTTCAGAAATGTGCACATATTACTGAGAAGTTGAATGTTGAAGTTCCATTGACTGAGGAGCTAAAGGTGGTTGAGATGCTGCTAAAGATTCGGTAAGTGAAGGCTGTGAATGAGATTGGTTTTACGGTCAGATCAGATAAAAACAATGTAGCTGGAGATGAATTGTCTATACTTGGTTATTTTTCTGTTTCTTTTTCTTTCTCTGTTTCCATCGTTTTTTTAGAACTTGTAGATTCAGAGGTGAATTCACTCTCCGTATATTCACTAGGTAAAATATTATCCTTGTAATTGAAGTGTATTTTTTGCAGTCTCAAAATTGTTTGACATTTTGTTATGTCTCTTCAGAAAACAATATTGTCTTGCCACTATTTTTTTTACAAATAACATAAAGTAATACGTCTTCCATGATGATACTTTATAAAAACAGAATCACATTTATTCTATAAACTGCACAAACAAATAGTAAAACGTGTACTGTATATATATATATATATATATATATATATATATATATATATATATATATATATATATATATATATATATATATATATATATATATATAATACATGTATAATGTACTGAGTAAACGAACGATGCGTTGTGAAGCGTCGCAGAAGCCCTAACTAATTATCTCACTCGCACCTACTCGGATGTATATTGCCACGCGCTCGCACCAACAGCTACCCTATATGTTTGTATGGCCAGGGGTTGAAACTGTCGAAACTGTCGGGCTACTACATCTTCTAATAGTTACCCAAGTAACATGTACAAAATTCAGCTTTTATACTATAATTTATTTTACACTTACAATTTATTAAAGTTTAAGGGTATCTGGCAAGGGGGCCACGATATTAAGGGTATGGCAAAGGATGGTGTAATTTTTAATATTATTCCGAAGAAAATCCAAGAAAATTAGACTTTATTATTTGTTAAGTTTATGTTGGTATTTTATAAACCGAAGCATGCGCTGAAAAACTTTCAGTTCTTATAAAATAACGAAGGTCTGGCATTCACGGGCTCTTAGACTATACACTTTACTCTGGTAATGAAACAATTGATTTATTGAGAGAAAAAATCCCTGGGCGAGTTATTGCAAGATATGATAATATTAATTGGCCACCAAGATCATGTGATTTGACACCTGGGACTATTTTCTTTGAGGTTACGTAAAAAAACAGATCTCTAACAACAATCCACAATCGATCCCTGAACTAAAGGATGATATTATACGAGTCATAGATGAGATAGAGCCGCGGTTATGCCAAAAAGTCGTCCAACATTTTAACAAAAGAGTGGGCTCTATGGAGGTGCAAGAAATGGCCATTTGAGAAATATTGTCTTTCGCGCTTAAATGTCATACACTATGCTTCAACTATCAATAAAAAGTTTTTTAAAATCATGGCAAATTCTGTATTTTATTCAAGAATTACAAAAACCGCTGAATTTGAACGACCCTTAATAAACTTCATTCAGAAAAATCTTTCACATCAAAGAATGAAAAAAATATTACAAATATTACGGATCTTGTGGTAGGATCCATCCTAGACCGCAGTAATTATTCGTCAATTTTTCGTAAAAAATCAAACAACCTTCTACAAGCACCATATTCACCAGATATGACAAATCACTTGTTTATAATTTCGAAGTGCTTTTGGCTAACCATGTTCACAACCATCATCAAGAAAGGATTCAATGAATTGAATGATTTTATGTTTTATTTATAGTCACTTCAGTTTTTGATCATAACCGTAAAAAGCAAAGCTAAATTCAATAATCCGCTATTGTTTTGGTTTGTTTGGAGGATGATACAAAACTATCAGAAAGACAATGAAAGAAGACAAGAGGAGAAGAAAGCCAAAAAAGAAGAAATTAAAAAAAAAACATAAAATGTCTTAGACCAAGATTGAGTAAATTCGAAATAAGTGAAATTAAATATGAAAACTTCAACTGGCAAAGAAGAAAGCATAAAAATCCTATACAAATATCATACACAACTATATGAATCAAAGAACGGACCAGAAGACAGATAAGGAACTGAAGAAACAAACATAACTACAAGCAAAAATCATTTTCATTGCAGAAAATAAAACAGAACAAAAAAAGACTTAAATACAGTAGTTAAAAAATACGCCATCGCATAAAGTAGAATAAAACAATGACAAACATAGAAAAAGACGCCACTATCAAAAAATAAAAGATAAATAATAAATAATGTCGTTCAAACGCCACCCTCAGTTTCGTCCATTCTGGAGATTCAATTTTGGGGAAAAATAATGTTTTGCTACGAAGCGTACGCAAACGTTGGTGCTTTGTCGTTCACCCTTCCGCCAGCCAGCGTCTCCCAGGACCGGTTTCTGGCCTTAAGCCGTCATCAGCTGGGCTCAGGCTGAACGCCTGGAGAGCGGATGAAGGGAACGACTATAACCATGACCATATAAATCGAAAGTGTCAACATGTAAATGATCTACATGCATTGGGAGAGATCCAGAATGAAAAAAAATGGGTTCCATATGAATTCAAAGAAAGACATTGAAAGACGAGAAAAACCTTTTGAAATGTTGCTTGCCAGGCAAAAAACAAATGGTTGTGGGAATAAAATGTGGATCTATTTTGACAATCCAAAGCACAAAAAAACATGGATAGACCCAGGCCAGCCTTCAACATGTCAATCCGTGCGCAATATACAGGAAAAAAAACAGACAACAATTGATAAAACTGAACCAAGCATTGAAGGAAAAATGACCAGAATTCGTCCAAAGACACGATAAAGTAATTTTTCAACATTGCAATGCTTGGCTCCATGTTGTAAAATGTGTAAAAAACTATTTGGAAAACGTTAAATGGGACGTCCTACCACAGGACTTTATTTATCGGACTACTACTTATTTCGAACGATGTAGCACGGGCTCTCAGAACAATACTTTCTTACAAAGAAATGAAAATTTGGTTTGTAGAATGGTTGCCTCACAAAATTTAAGGCCAACTGTCATTCTTTGCAGTGGCGGCTCGTGGGTTTTTAATGTGGGAGGGCGTAGAAGAAAATGTTGCCGCTGAAGATTTTTTTTTTTATATTTTTACATTCTTTCTAAACTTGACTAAAATTCAACACGGGCGTGGGACGACCGTTAGTTTTAATTCAACTTTCTCCTCCAAACTTAAATTAGTCATTATTTCAATTAAAAATTGATTATTTTTATTTAAGAAGTACTACTCAGTGTGTACACATGTAGCAAATCAAATGCTCCGTACCAGTCAAATCAGCATTTGAAACTAATTACCGATACGCTCGGCCGCAAGGAATTTAGGTCCAAATCGCATTTTTTAGAAAACGGTTAAACTCCCGAATTCTGGCAACCAACACAACATGTAACGCCAACGACGAGATAAGATGACGGTGGGGTTTGGTAGCTGGTAGTGACGTCCGACCAACGATGTAAAAATTATGACGAGAGAACGTTCTTATACATTTGGAGATTTTAATTTTTAATAATATCTTAAAATGAGTTAAAGGAAAGAAACTGAACGAAAATAAAATCTAATGTTTTGCTCTAAAAAATTGTTTACTGTGATAAATGCTGGAGGGGCGATGCCACAATGCTCTCCCTCACGAGCCACCACTGATTCTTTGACAGAAAGATTGGAAAAAGTAATCACTAACGATGGCCAATACTTTTGTTATTAAGGTAATTTATTTTGTTATGGAAATAAACTCTGAAGATTTTAAAGCCGGATTAATAATCTCCTATTACTCAATCAAATCAAAAGAAGAATCAGCCACCCTTTTTTCTTATACTAATTAAAACTATAAAAGTATAATAGTATAAACAATATTTGTAAATATTAAAAAGCATTGAACGATTTTATTAATATTAAAACATTAAGTATATTACAAATAGCATAACAGTGAATTCCAAAATTATCCCCTTATCTCGATGCTTCCATTTTTAATTAGTGGATCATTTTATAACGAACCATATATCAATTAAATTGACGGTACAACATTTATTTTTCGCTATTTGCTACCTGCGAAAAAGAAAGAATCCCGCAACGACATTTCCTGGAATCCCGACGTGTCTCCAATTAATCGCCAACGACGGATGCGTTGAAACCGAGCCCATATCGTCGCATTTTACTTTCGATTGCGACGGAGGTGTCGGGAAAAAATACCCCGAATAAAAAAAAATGGATTTTCCAACAGTTGCATTGAAATGGGACCGTGCCGCTGCTGCTGCTAATGGAGATCGGTTTTTGTGCGAGGGCTGTCGTATGGAAATGGAACTCGTTGTCCTCACGGCTTTTCTCATTTCGTATTTGTTTTTCCGGATGATGGAGTAGGTCGAGATGTAGATGGCATGGAGAGGGGTTCATTTCATGTATACCATTTACAAATGAATGAAACTAAAGGCTTTTACACTTTATCGAGTAAAAATTATTTAATTCATGATAAAAAGTGTTTTCATATTTATATATATATATATCTATATATATATATATATATATATATATATATATATATATATATATATATATATATATATATATATATATATATCTATATATATATATATATATATATATATATATATATATATATACATGTAATGATAGTTTCTCGGGTATCCTGTGCTGATGAAACCTTGAAGAAGATGAAGCATTTGTCGTCGAAGCACCGTCGAGTAAAAGCTTTGAAAAATGATGAGATTCCATCGAAACGTCAGCGAAACCGCCCACCAGTGGACATTCAGCACACGGGTGCTTTGCCGTTCCATCATCCACCATCAAAGCGCTAGCAAGTGTCTCCTAAGACCGGTTTCTGTCCTTAAGCCGTCCTCAGTTGGGATCAAGCTGGCTGCCTGGAAAGTCAATGACGGAACTACTAAGGCCATAACCATATAAACTGTCTATGTCGAATGGTGACTGAAATCACATGCAGCTCATGCTCAGTCAGACTATGCGAGACCGTTCGTGACCCGTGACCATATAAGGCCGGTTTTATGGTTATCGCTTTAGTTTTTCCTTCATCTGCTCTCCAGACGTTCAGCTTGAGGCAAACTGAAGACGGCTTAAGGCCAAAAACTCTTTTTGGAGACGCTTACTGGGGCTTTGGTGGTGGATGAAGGAACGACAAAGCACCTACGTAAAACACGGGTAACTTTCTTCGCTTTTTAATAATTTTCTCCACGAACCCACTACATTATTTTTCGTACAAACTGATCGTTTTATTATTTAATGTAGTCTCCTTTTAGCTCAATATACTTGGTCCAACAATTTTCCATTTTTTTTAAAGTCTTTTAAAAAGAATTATCTGTTTCGACTATGGTAATCAGAGGAGTCCAAGTGCGGAAAATAAGGTGGCTGCAGCATCAATTGGAGCCGCAAATTTATCAGTTTTACTGCACTGTCTTTACCGAATGAGAGCATTTTTAAATCAAGTTCTCGTAGAATGTGGGCTGTTATGCAGCATAATACTTTCCAGTGATCGTCTTTTCCGTTTCCTAATAATCAATGAAAATAATATTTTGCAAATCCAAGAAAAGAGTGGTCATGACCTTTCTAGTCGATGGAAGCGTCTTCGTCATTTTCTTTACGTTTCGGTTATTTTTACTTTAACCATCTTTAACCATCATCTTCAAAATAAAAATAAAGAAATAATTGTTTTTATTATAAATGATGGAAAACATATAAATATATATATATATATATATATATATATATATATATATATATATATATATATACGAAGGACCAAAAACGACAGTCCAAATATATAATCCAACTTGAAGGACCAAAAAATAGTAACACAAATGTTTGATCTGGTTCGAAGGATTAAAAAATGTTCTCACAATTTAACTGAAGTACCCGATACTTGATGGAAATTCATTTTAAATAAAAAACCAAGATTAATATCTAAATTTCCACTATATTTAAAACTTGTACGTATGACAATTGTTTCGACACACAGTGTCTTTTTCAAAGCAACTGCAACTGCAACTGTTTTCTTTTTCAAACAAACTGCAAAAAGTTTGTATTTGAAAAAGACACTGTGTGTCGAAACAATTGTCATACGTACAAGTTTTAAATATAGTGGAAATTTAGATATTAATCTTGGTTTTTTGTTCTCACAATGTTAGATTCGGCTCGATGAGATGAAAGAAAATGGTAACACATCTGCACTACCATTTATATATGGTGCATATTTGTGCTACGTACGTTTTATTCTCCACCTTGGGCTCGCAGGCACGGTTTGCAAAGCTGAGACCATGCCATTGGACAGTACCATTGACATCGTCTTTCTAAAAAGGTTCGAAATATACGATCTCACACTATGATGGTTCGTTTAACCACTTTCAGATGCCGAAACGAGTCCGACTGATGAAAGTAATACTGCCAGAAACCGGTCTCGGGAGATACAATTCTGGTGGTGACTGAAGGAACCAACAGGGCACCCATTTAAAAAAATCATGGTACAGAAACACTTATTTAAGCAGCTCCAATATTTTTTTTATATTATCCTAAAATATTATTTTCTGGAATGAGAGTGCTGGGAGTTTTCTACCTAATCTAATATAATTACACGAAACGCAAAAAGAGGATTAAATTTTAATGCTGCCTTTAATTAAAAGAGACGAACATTTAATCTGTTACTTAATGAAAAGAAAATATAACCTCCTGCCCAATCACACACGTGAAATTAATCGAGGTACTCGGTTTTTTTTCCGGATTCTCTCTCTTTCCTTTTCTCTAATCTCTTCATCTGGAATTTCGTGTCTGTTCCCATAATTCGATCCGACGACATTCCGAAAACCAAATCCGGAGTCGGAGACGAGCGAATACACGCACGGCTAAATCCCACGTCCGGGCATAAGTTTTTATTTTTGGTCTGGTCCCCCCATGGAGGAGGAAACAGCAGCCATGTTGCCGGCTGTGAACGGTGCACGTACCAGTCGCAAAGAAATCAAGACAAATTATCCGGTATCTGTTCTCGACATTCTATCCGGTCTGATAAATCGTTTGAATTTGTATTTTTGGGGCCGGTTGTTTACCATTCGGACGGACAGGGGTGGTATGAACGCGTGCTGTGAGGGGTTCGCGAACTAGTCCTTTTTGCGGGGATGTTTATTTTGAATTAATGGAGGTAAAAGAGGGGCAATTTGCTGGATATTTCAATATCATAAGACGAAAAGTGACAAACAATTGTTTAACAAAAAACTTTTCTATTTTAATTATTTATAACTTTTAAATAAAAAAGACAGATTTTTTTGTATATGTTGGTTAATATTTGATGAAACACTGTTTTGTCTATATTTCCACTTTATCATTGCTATTTGACGCGTTTCACTAACAAAGTAGCTGCTTCAGAACTGGCTATTTTCGAAGTTAAAATAAGGATAAATACAAAAAGTTTCTGTAGTAAAATATTTATGTTTTTAAAAAATCCACACAGACTATTGTATTGTCTGTACAAATTTAATAAAGGAAATTTTTTCTTGTCTATTTGGCTATTTAGAAAGCTTTTCGCATCTTTAAGAGTGTTTATTTCTAAACTCTCTAGATGGTTTAGTTTTTTGCCTTTGTTATGTACATGGAGTATTTTAAATTTACTATTAAAACGATGGTTCTCATATAACAGATGTAAGGCATAGCTGGAATTACGTTTATGGCAGAAAACTTTTTTCGTGTTCTTTAAGTCTTTTCTGGAAAAATCTGCCTGTTTGTCCTATATAAGTTTTTGGACACGACCCACATTACAGTTGATAAATCCCTAATTTATCTTTTTTGTTTGTTTTTGCTTTGCAATTTTTGATATATTTTCCAAAGCTATTATTTGTTTTTAAGGCTATTATTACATTCTTTTTGTATAAGAATTTTTCAGTCTTTTACGAAGGTTGACCAAAGTATGTTATAAATTGAATGGATGGTCTTTTTCATTCTTTTGTGGATATATTTCAGAGGCAACCCTTTTGTAGGGTTTTCTATTTAGAATATTATCTATTGTTCTCTATGAATACCCACTATTTAGCGCAATTTGTTTAATGGTGTTTAGTTCCTTATTATAATCTGCAACTGAAAAAGGAATATTGATCAGTCTCTGTACAAGGCTATGATAAGCTGCCAATTTATGTTGCAGTGAGTGTAATGGTTTATTATTACGTTTATGTTGGTACCGTTGGTTATATTTTTGACAAAGCACTTCAAAATGTCATCCACATATCTATATCAATATACAATTTATATATTTGTATATATTGCAAATTGTATACTAAACACAACCAAACATATTGCGCTGAAGAGCGGGTATTCTGAGAGAACAATAGATAGCATTCTAAAAAGAAAACTCTACAAAAAGGCTGCTTCTGAAATATATCCACAAAAGAACATCCATTCAAATTAATAATATATATTCTGTCAAAAAAGTACCGCGAATTGGTCAATAAAACACAAAATGTTTATTATTAACCAAATTTATTGTATCGCCTTTAAAGTAGGCCCGTTCCGAATTAATACACTTATGCTAACGAATAATCCAATTCATTCAAAAACATTTTATAAACGCATTTGCCAGAATCGCCTTCAGTTCTCGCGGCGAATTATCTTTTATGTCTTCTATCGACTGAAAACGGATCGGCCTCGAAGTGGTAATTTGAGTTTTGGACAAAGAAAGTCGGCCGGAGTCATATCAGGTGAATACAATGGTTGTTCGATAGTGTTTGTTGAGTTTTTGCCCAGATTCGTTCACAATGATCGTCTTGAGAGATTGTGCGTTGTCGAGATGCAAAATTTAAGAGCTTTTTTTCCACAAATCTGGCCTTTTTCGACGAATTTGCTCTCTCAAATGCCGTATAATGCTCAGAGAATATTGTTTATTTACCGTCTGACCTTCGGGTAAGAATTCCGAGTGCACAACACCGCGATAATCAAACAGTCAACATCATCTTAACTTTTGATCGACTTTGAAGTGGTTTTTTCGGTTTCGGCTCAGTTGGAAGGCGCCATTCCGAAGCTTGTTGACGGGTTTGCATGTCAAACTTGTATACCCATGTCTCATCACCAGTTACAATGCGTTTTATGAAGCTGGGGTCGCAATTGACTCGTTCTAGCATGTCTTCAGCGACCTTTAGGCGATTGAGTTTCTGAAGAAAATTCAGGTCTTTTGGCACTAGTCGAGAGGCAACGCGTTTCATGCCCAAACAATCGCTTAAAATGGTTACATGGCGATGTTAACTGCAGTTGAAGACATTGATAGCCGACCAGAGCTAGGATAATTTTCCACCACATCTCGACCGCTTTTGAATTGAACAAAATCGAGCACTGTAAACAAACTAAATTACAGATGACGTTCAAACTCCGCGTCTGTATAGAAGACAGTTGTACCAACTTAACAATAAAAAGAATTTTGACAATTCCTTTAAGCGGGCTTTTCAAATGATCAATTCCCGATACTTTTTTGACAGAATGTACTTTCATTAACAATAGTTTTGATTGATTGCGCGGTTGGCTCTTGGTGAAACATAGTAACAATGATAATAATTAAAACACTTGGTATTTGTTTCACAATATATTCAAGATATTCTCTAACATGTTTCGGCCTCGCGACCATTCTCAAAGAGAGTTATGTATAAACTAAACTAAAGTTTCAAAGTGCTGTCTAATGGAAGTCGGTTTTTTCATCTCGTTAAATTTATTACACTATCAATAATTGGAGTATTTCCGAAGTCTAGGTGGGTGTTTGTTAGGTTTTTGCCGTCGTATATGGCTTTTTTAATTTCGAAAATTTCCAGGTAATTTAACAGTCTGCTTTTATTGCAGCTATGTATTAATTTGGTATTATTAATGTTAAAAAAAATGGTTCTGGTCTATACAATGTTCTGGAGTATACGAAATTAAATGTAATATGTGTGACGCTATTTATATAGGCCAAACGGGCCGATCGCTCAATGATAGGCTAAAAGAACATAAATATTCAATTTTACACAATCAGAGAAAGACGGGCTTTGCCGAACATTGTATAGACCAGAACCATTTTTTTAATTTAATTAAATTAAGAGGAATTAATTAAATTAATTAATTAATTAATTAATTAAATTAATTAAATTAAGAGGAAAGCCCAGGACGGTGAAAGTTGGAAGCATGCTGAAGAGGCCTTCATCCTGCAGTGGATCGATATAGGCTAATAATGATGATGATTTGCCGGTCGCGTTGGTGTGGACGGTAAGAGCAGCGGCCTGCCGCTGCTGTGCCGAAACCGCACTGGAGCAGTAGTTGGTTCGATTCCAGCGCTCGGATGGTTGTTTTTCTTTCTTTTTTTTGTCTGTTTACATCCTAAATGTTTGTGATTGTTTCTAGGCAACACTGTAAAATCCCACTACAAATTACCCCTCAGTCACACCAGTTAAAGGCTGGATAAGGCCGGATGCCTCCTGAGAAGTGTTCTACGTCGGTCACTCGCCAGTCGGTAGGTTTCCTGATGAGACTTATGGGTAGGCCCATAACCAAGGGTTTATAGCCCGAAGGGGGGAGCTGGCCTGGGTTTGTCTTAAGCTGATGACCGTGGTTCGGAACCCACGTTAAGCTGTAGGTCCAGTCGCTAAATAGCCTAGTTGCTGATGCGCCTCTAACCCTAACACTTTACCTTTTTCCTTTTTTTTCATATTTTTTTGTTGTTTGCATTCACTTGTCTAAGGTGTTAAAAATGAAAGTTTGGAATATATTACGTGAACTATATTAGACTAGAGATATAGTGACATATTGTAAATAATAATAAAATAATTCTATAATTAAATAGTGCTTTAACTTGTCCTTAATGACAAGCGGGTCAATTTAACCCAACGTTCTCACTGACGTCAGCATTTTTCACGTTCCCACTGCTAGGTTAAACAAAATCTCTTTTGTCCAAATGCCAAATCTATCAATATTTCTAGATACTTGTCTCTTCCAAGATCTTGCCTGATTATTTTTTTAAAATCAACTGTAACCTTTTAGTTCATACGACAGCTTTAAAAGCTGGATAAAGCGTCACTCGAGATCTAATCGGAAATTAATAAAGAAGCAAAAGTAAGCAAACTCTATACTTTTCAGGCCGCCTTTTTTATTCTATAAATTATGTTTTCAACTTTAATTCTATGCACGCATGAATTTTTGATGGATTGGAAAAATGTTATAAAGAATAAAACATGATTAATGGACGAATTGATTGATTGACCTTTTCTTGTTCGTATCGGCGTTGCACAGCCCCGATCCAGAAGTGCCATTAAAAATTAGATTTTTTAAGACGCGTCGCGGGGTGATAACAGATTTTTCCGTTGGTGGTTTTAATTTAATCGCAAAATACATTTTTTGCCGCAGAAAAAAACATTGATGGAAGTAAACGTAAATATCGACAAACAAAATATGCGTGGAATTTTCTTGCGTAATATTATTTTGAGTGGGTTTTTGGGTATTAGACTTTTCAATTAGGATGATCCATAAATTTTCTGCCATTGCATACCAGCATGGTTTAAAATGTGATTTTTATTTTAAAAATTGACACGATTTACATATCGATAGAACTATTTATTTTTTAAGTTTGTATGACTGCCCTTGACAAACCGTCTTGATCAAAAAGTTCCCGGAATTTATTCATAAAATACAAAATACAAATTTATGCATCAAAATTAATATTTTTTCATACTCGGTGTTAGATGTGGCCATCAGAGCCGTCTTCGATTTTTCCATAACCTTCTACCCATGGTGGTTTTTTTGACTCGATTGAACAGAAAAAAGTCGCAGGGAGCCAAATCAAGTGAATTCGGTGGTATGGTGTTCGATGGTATTCGTTCCCTTCTTGGTCAAAAAGTCGCGGATAATGATGACATTGTGCGACGGTGCGTTATCGTGGTGCAAAATCCACGAGTTGGTTGCCCACAAATCCGTTCTTTTTTGACAAATTGATTCACGCGAACGTCTCATAATGCCCAAGTAGTACTCGTTGTTGACCGGTCTATGGACCGGTCCATGAAAACCGACAGCATCGCCTTCTTTTTTGACTGAAAACGACGTGGTTATTTCGATCTTGGATCATTGGGTGCACGCCATTCACTCGCCTGATGTCTAGGATTACGTGTCGTACTCATAAACCCACGACTCGTCTCCAGTGGAAATTTATTTGATAAATGTTGGATCGGATTCAGCCTTGGAATTCATGTCTTTTGCGATGTTAACGCGGGCCCTTTTTTGTATGAAATTCAGGTCTTTCGGCACAAACTTTGCTGCAACACGGCGGAAACCCAAATCATTAACTAAAATATCTTGAACGGATCCATAAACAATGGTCAAGTCCTTTGTTAGTTCTATTATGGTTAATTTGCTGTTATTGACCACCATTTCTTTTACTGTATCGATGTTTTAATCGGTTTTCGATGTTCACGGCCTGGCGCTGCGTTCCTCATCATCGTCGAACTTACAACCACTTCTGAAGCGTTCGAGACACTGAAAAATGACTGAATCGTTACCGAAACACTTTTCCAACATTTCCAAGGTCCTCGCACCATTGAACTCGTTTTTAACGCTAAATTTAATACAAACTCGTTGTTGCAAATGCTATTCCATTTTTAAAATTGTAAAAATCGAAAACACGCACAGCGGGTGAGATGTACTCAAGGCGGCGTAACTTTTACAAATGTCAGGCCATGACGCTGAAATTTGGTGGAAATGTCAATGACAGAAATGGCAACCTAGTAAAAAACAGAACTCTAATCGAGTGACTGAGAGCGACACACAGTGATCATTCCGGGAACTTTTTGAACAAGGTGGTATGACAGCAGTTTCATTTTCATGAAAGAAGTCATCATTTTGCTTCTTAAGGGGGTATTCTAGTCTAGAATTTTGAAAATAATCGTTTTTTTTTGCAAATTCTTAAAGTTTAAACCATTAAGAGTATGTCCCCCAGAGAAAATTTGAAAATTCAAAATATTTTCGGAGTTATAGCTATACAACTATACCGTATCGAGACGGATCTGACAATGGGCGACGGGCAATGCCTGGCCTCTTTGAAGGTCTATACATTTTCCTTCTTTATGTATGCTTATAATTGACCCGATACATTTGAAGATTAAAGAATTGAAGGTCGTTATAACGTAATCTTTTATTAATTTAGTTTAATGTTCTGTTCAGGTCAGTTTAGTTTCTAACTTCAAGTACCATACACATCCGCTGTTTACTGGTGTAAAATAAATCATTTTGAGTGCATATTTCAATTTTTGTATGTAAAGTGGATAAAAAAAACAGCATATACGAGGTTCACTAGTGCATCAGCAGCTAAGTTGAAATAAACGGAAGACGAAGAAGTTATTATCAGTAAAAATAATTTTGCCTATTGCATGTTAGAATGTTTCCCTGTCTTTACAACCCTTGCTTTGTTAGTCTTATGTGCTACATGCAATGAAGAAATTACATTTCCGCGAAGAGCACCTCGTTGATTAGGATTCAAAAAAGTATTGCAATGTGGTTGTAGCAATGTACGATACTCTATTGATAAATAAAACTTTTGAAATAAATCGGAGAATTGTAACCGTTAGTAAACTTTTAGGAGTCCGAAGAGCAAGCATAAATAAATTTTGAGGTTTAATGGACGTTTGTCAAGGATTGCTACTCATATCGGTATTAGTATGAAGCACACAAAGATGTTTGCAACATAAGTTATACGGGAAGTGCCGGGAATATTGAGGCTGACGCTATGAAAGAAATATTTGCGAGATCAGTCGAGAAGCATGGAGTATGCGAAATACATAGGAGACGGCGACTCAAAGACGTTCAAGGGTATTATCGATATTGATCCATATGATGATGATCCTGTAGTTGAATAAAAGAGTATGTTGGACATGCTCAAAAACACATGGGCTTAAGTAAAACTAAGAAATATGTTAAAAATATTAGCAAACTAACAGATAAAGTTATTAACGAACTAACTGTGTATTATGGTTTAGCTATTCGAATCCAGATTCACTTGAGAATATAAAAAACGACGTATGGGCAACTTACCGACAAAGTTCTACCGACAAAAATCTACAACACGAGTTTGCCCTCCAGGTTCATCGAGCTAGTGTAAAGAGTAACAAGCCGTGACTGATGATAAAGTAAGTGACTTTGTCCATGAAAATTCGCCTTTAGCTGACAATATATTAGAAGTTATAAAGCCTATCTGTGAAAACTTCTCATAAGAAGATTTATTACGTAGATGTTTGGGGCTGAAATACAAACTAATAATGAATCTTTCAATTAATTGTACGTAAAAAGTTAAGTATATACACGGAGAAATGGAGACAATTGAAATTGTAAATTATATTGCTGTTTGCATTTTTAATGAAGGCTTGCTTATAACCAATATTAAAAATATTAAGTACCAATAGAATTACAATATGTCAGAATGCTTGTATGTTCGCTAATCAACGGGACAGTAGTCGGATTAACCGCTCTTCGGACTTCCGCCGCTTCTAAGGAAGCTAGAACTGCTAGTAGATCGAATCGAGCTTCAGAAAATAATCGATGTGAAGACACACTATATGAAGCAGGCATCGTCGATTAATAAAATGTAAGTATAACGTACCATTTTTTTAACTTTTACCGCAACTGCTGCCTTAAATTTTCGTCCAAAACTTTTTTTTAATAGTAACACAACTATTTGTATAGTTGTATATATATTGTCAGCTAAAGGCGGACTTTCATTGACAAAGTCATTTACTTTATCATCAGTCACGGTTTGTTACTCTTTACACTAGTTCGATGAACCAGGAGGACAAATTCGTGTTGTACATTTTTGTCGGTAGAACTTTTATGATAATAAGTTGCCTATACGTCGTTTTTTATATTCTCAAGTGAATCTGGATTCGAATAACTAAACCATAATACACAGTTAGTTCGTTAATAACTTTATCTGTTAGTTTGCTAATATTTTTAACATATTTCTTAGTTTTACGTAACCTTTGAAGCCAATGTGCTTTTGAGCATGTCCAACATACTCTTTTTTTCAACTACAAGATCATCATCATATGGATCAATATTGATAATACCCTTGAACGTCTTTGAGTCGCCGTCTCCTATGTATTTCGCATACTCCATGCTTCTCGACTGATCTGTCAATCAGTCGAGTCAGTCTCAATATTCCCGGCACTTCCCGTATAACTTATGTTGCAAACATCTTTGTGTGCTTCATACCAATACCGATATGAGTAGCAATCCTTGACAAACGTCCATTAAACTTCAAAATTTATTTATGCTTGCTCTTCGGACTCCTAAAAGTTTACTAAGGGTTACAATTGTCCGATTTATTTCAAAAGTTTTATTTATCAATAGAGATTAACATATGTATCGTACATTGTTACAACCACATTGCAATACTTTTTTGAATCCTAATCAACGAGGTGCTCTTCGCGGAAATGTAATTTCTTCATTGCATGTAGCACATAAGACTAACAAAGCAAGGGTTGTAAAGACAGGGAAACATTCTAACATGCAATAGGCAAAATTATTTTTACTGATAATAACTTCTTCGTCTTCTGTTTATTTCAACTTTGCTGCTGATGCGCTAGTGAAACTCCTATATGCTGTTTTTTTATCCATTTTGCATACAAAAATTGAAATATGCACCCAAAATGATTTATTTTACACCAGTAAACAGCAGATGTGTATGGTACTTGAAGTTGGAAACTAAACTGACCTGAACAGAACATTAAACTAAATTAATAAAAGATTACGTTATAACGACCTTCAATTCTTTAATCTTCAAATGAATCGGATCAATTATAAGCATACATAAGGAAGGAAAAGGTATAGCCCATTGTCAGACCCGTCTCGATACGGTATAGTTGTATAGCTATAACTCCGTAAATATTTTGAATTTTCATATTTTCTCTGGGGGGCATACTCTTAAAGGTTTAAACTTTAAGAATTTGCAAAAAAAAAACGATTATTTTCAAAATTCTAGACTAGAATATCCCCTTAAGAAGCAAAATGATGACTTCTGTCATGAAAATGAAACTGCTGTCATACCACCTTGATCAAAAAGTTCCCGGAATGATCACTGTGTGTCGCTCTCAGTCACCCGATTAGAATTATGTTTTTTACTAGCTTGCCATTTCTGTCATTGACATTTCCACCAAATTTCAACGTCATGGCCTGACATTTGTAAAAGTTACGCCGCCTTGAGTACATCTCACCCTTTGTGCGTGTTTTCGATTTTTACAATTTTAAAAATGGAATAGCATTTGCAACAACGAGTTTGTATTAAATTTAGCGTTAAAAACGAGTTCAATGGTGCGAGGACCTTGGAAATGTTGGAAAAGTGTTTCGGTAACGATACTCTAAAGAAAACAGTCACTTTTCAGTGTCACGAACGCTTCAGAAGTGGTCGTAAATTCGACGAATATGAGGAACGCAGCGCCAGGCCGTGAACATCGAAACCCGATAAAAACATCGATAAAGTACAAGAAATGGTGGTCAATAACGGCAAATTAACCGTAATAGAACTAACAAAGGACTCGGACATTGCTTATGGATCCGTTCAAGATATTTTAGTTAATGATTTGGGTTTCCGCCGTGTTGCAGCAAAGTTTGTGCCGAAAGATCTGAATTTCATGCAAAAAAGGGCCCACGTTAACATCGCAAAAGACATGAATTCCAAGGCTGAATCCGATCCAACATTTATCAAATAAATTTCTACTGGAGACGAGTCATGGAGACGAGTTACTATTAAAAAAAAATTAAGACATCGAAAAAAATGGGTAATTTTTTTTTAAACTGCGACTATTTTGCGATATTTTTTTTTTTCATTTGTACCAGTGATAACAGCATTCTTACGAATTAAGAATATGCTTTTAAATGTTGTTTCAATCGAACGGAAGGGTGGCAATCATGTCAACCAATTCACCCCCTTTTTTTACCCCTACCATTGGCAGCTCATAACTGTGTCAATTTTTTTTATATTCTTAAAATATTAACAAACATGTTGTGAAAAAAATGAAAACTAGTAAAACATTTTTAACCACCATTTTAACAGAACCATTTTATATAAAATCAACTTAAACTCTTGACTGTACTGTAAACGAGAGAGAAACAAACTAAACTACAAAAAACAATAGAACAGCTCTTAAAGGTTCGTAGAATGCTGTGGAAATGCCCCCTCTGCAAACTTGTGGTGATTCCTATATTGTCCAGTACAAGGTACATAAAGGAGAAGCAGGTGATTGAAACTAAGACGTGCTACTGCTTCTGCAAAAAGGTGTTTTAATAACTACCTAAATGAAATGCAAAAATGGCATTCTCATCAATGTTACAAAAATCATGTCGACCTGTATTACATTTCAAACATAGTATAGTATTTTTAGAAAAAATCATCTCAAATTCCTGTAAAAAGAGACAGATGTACGACAAGGCTGAAACGATATGGCAGGAACTTAGTGGAGCTCAAGTAGGAAAAGCCTACATCCAACAGTGGATCGATATAGGCAGATTGTGATTCTTTAATCGTATTATTCGTTTGAACTTTAAATGAAATTTAATAAAAGTTTAAGATGGGGAGCTCTCCAAGCTAATAAACAATAATTAAAAACAATTTCCGAACTATAACAAAAGGGAATTAATCACTTTGAATGGCTGTCTCAGCTCCGATCTTAAAGTAATCAAGTTTTTCCTTAAAGTAATCCGCGCTAAGCAATTTAACTTGTTCGGTAAAAAAGTCCATTAAAATAGCCCTTGATCATCAATTAACCCGTAGTTCCCCCTTTCGCCGTAAGATTTCGGCAGATGCCGATGGAAATTGGGCCAAATCTAATAAAAGGGCCCTCGGAACTTTTTCCAATGTTAATCTCTACCCTTCCGCCATTCGTCGTTCGCAGCTAATAACGTTCTCCGCCCATCTTTTTAAGTCAATTAGAAAGTTCGGCCCTTTGTATTTAAATTATCTGTTTTTTCGATCGTGCGCGCCCCCCGAAAACGAACGCCCATAGTACGAAGGCAAAACTTACAAACTTCTTTTTAATTAATTATTTTAATTAATTATTTCGTTAACTCACAATATTGATTTCAAATAGTTTTCATTACTTAGAGACTGACTTATCACGCAGCAATAAAACAGTAAACGACCTAAAATTACAAGTAAACAAAAACCATGGCCCTTTCCATGACTATTTGTTTCCTTGTTAGATCTATGCCCCAAAATTCCAGGATGTGAGTAAACCGAACCCAGCTATTAACAAGACTAAATTCTACACGATTTCTTGGTGAATGAAAATATCACGGTATTTTTTCCCTTTATTTGGGTTTTTCGCCCCTATCTAAAACTCAAAAAACATCAAAAATACCTGTTTTTATTTAAAGAAAGAATCAACAAAAACAAAAGACCAGACGGAGACAAATTTCTCAGTAATTCTTTTTTATAATAAATTTACCTAACGAACACAATTTTAAAGATATAAAAATGTTATAACAAATTTTAGAAACTTTTAACGTTAACGTTTCGAAGGGTACTTTCCCCCCATTTTCAAAACTAATCTAAAAAATAAATTATATTATTTTGTAATATATAAAGTAACGAGTGAAAGTAAATATATTTTTTTATGTATGTCAACGATACTTACATTGACAATTATATTATGTATATGTATATATGTATTTATATATTTAATTATTATTTAATTATATATTAATATATATATATATATATATATATATATATATATATATATATATATATATATATATATATATATATATATATATATATATATATATATATATATATATATATATATATATGTATGTATGTATTTATATATTTATATATAAATATATAAATATTAATTCAAACTTTTTTATAACTTTAAAATTTTGTTCGTTAGGCAAATTTATTACAAAAAAGAATCACTGAGAAATTTGTCTCCGTTTGGTTTTTGTTTTTACCCAGTGATTCTTTCTTTAAATAAGAACAGGTATTTTTGATATTTTTTGAATTTTAGATAGTGGCGAAAAACCCAAATAAAGGAACAAAATGTATGAACACGCCACAATCATTCAGACATTACTTAAAGTATCACGGTGCTCAATTACTACAATCTTCGACCTCGGCTTTAGAGGCAAAGTTAAATACCTGGAGGGGCTTAAAAATATTTTTAAACTTTCTCCAGCATTATATTAACTTACAAGGAGTCTATCTTAAATAAAAAATAATAATAATTAAAAATAAATAACTTCACTTCGCAACAATCAGCTGTCCCTTTGAACTTACAGTATTCAGAATTTTTAAAGAGTTAATTTGAATGATTCGAATTATCATCCAATAAGCGGAGCGTTTGCTCCCTTGCTAATATCGGGTGTCTCTTCTCCAGAAACCCCTCCACGCACCTAATTTAATTCAAATGATTGCCTCTTCATCTAAATTATTGTACTTCGATTAAGCTCCCATTCGTTGGAAAATATTTTAGATAAGATTAGGTTAACGCCATTTTGGACTTTTTTCTCCTCCGTTTCTTCCCACGTTCCGGTTTTATTTTTTTTTTCTCTTCGAGATTAGCGAGGTTAGGTCCCGAGAGCTAATTAGCTCGCTCTTTTTCGTTTAAGGTCACCTTTTTTTTTAATGTGTCCATCCATCTAACATTGGTCAACAAATTAATTTTGTTATCTTATTTCGAACAGCCATTTAAGTGATATGTTTTTATTCATTACTTACATAGTACACGTATATTATATATATATATATATATATATATATATATATATATATATATATATATATATATATATATATATATATATATATATGTATATATATATATATATATATATATATATATATATATATATATATATATATATATATATATATATATATATATATATACATATATATATATATATATATATATATATATATATATATATATATATATATATATATATATATATATATATATATATAACCAGTTAACTTGGTCTTGCCCTGTTCGTTTCGATTCAGCTGTCTCCCTGCGTTGGACTCGAGCCCAGCTGACGACAGCAGTGAGGCCAGAAACTGGTGAACCAGAAATGATTTGAAGCCAGAAACTGATTTGAAACGAGCAGAGGTACATGGAAATACGAATGAAAAATTTCTGTTTTTCAAATATCTCTCTCCACGGCCCCACTACGCTATCTTTTGAACACACCTTATTCCTACATCCAAGGTTGTGGGATGAATGTATCGCGTAGTTTTTGACTGCCGCGAACATTCACCGTAGGATGGCGCGAGTTGCATTGAGATTGCGACCCGCCATCGATAGGACCAGTTGACTTGGTCTTGCTCTGTTCGTTTCGATTCAGCTGTCTCCCTGCGTTAAGCTCAAGCCCAGCTGATGACGGCTGTGAGGCCAGAAACCAGTCCTGGGAAAATACTTGTCTCGGCGTGGTAGCGGCGACTGATTTAAAACGAGCAGGGGTTAAAAGATGATTTAAAACGAGCAAACCTTATACCTACATCCAAGGTTGTCGGAAGAATGTATTGCGTAGTTTTTGACTGCCGCGAACATTCACCGTAGGATGGCACGAGTTGCATTGAGATTGCGACCCGTCATCGATATGACCAGGTGACTTGTTCTTGCTCTGTTCGTTTCGATTCAGCTGTCTCCCTGCGTTGGGCTCGAGCCCAGCTGACGACGAGCACAGGTACGTGGAAGTACGGATGAAAAATTTCTGTTTTTAATATATATATATATATATATATATATATATATATATATATATATATATATATATATATATATATATATATATTTCTAAATCATTCAGGGTGCAGAGTCACGACGTTTCGCCAAAATCTCATTTGGCATTCTCAAGTGTTGTCCGCTTCGACTGAAGAGTCAAATTGAATTTGGAAAGTTTATCTACTATCCGTGAAAATATTAGATGTAATATATATATATATATATATATATATATATATATATATATATATATATATATATATATATATATATATATATATATATATGTATATATATATATATATATATATATATATATATATATATATATATATATATATATATATATATATGTATATGTATATATATATATATATATATATATATATATATATATATATATATATATATATATATATATATATATATACATATATATATATTATTTCAAATTGTAACATTACTACAGCGTAGCGTATTATTAACATAATTATAATTATAGCAAACAATTACGTGTTGTGGAAGTTTGTTTCGGATAGATTAAAGTCCGTTGACAGGTTCCGGGTATGCCATATGTCGTAAATTTCGGTGGAAGCCGAGAAATCTTCCCGTTTTAAAGTTAACTTTGAGAATCAGGTTTATACCTATTGCGCCAAACTTAGTCCAAACTGGCAGTTGGCTGCGACTTACCCTTCCCATTCTCCGAAACAAAGTGTGCGAAACTTAGAAGCAATAATGTTTAGAATATGTGCCTGGTCTTTTGGGGAAGTTAACCTTCGAGGTTTAAGAGAAAAGCTTAAACAGATGTTGCTTTTTACTAAATTATATATGTCCATTTATTATTTTATATCTTACAGTCCATTAATGTATGTCGACGTTATAAATAATTTGGTAAATTGGTAAATAAAATATTTATAAGGTAATAAGGACTATGATTACGTAATTAGGCCACTTAAATTGTAACTGAAGCGTTCAGGCATGAATGTTTTGATGATCCATATTGGTGTACACCAGAAATAAAATACATAACTATGTTTAAGTATCATAACGAAAGAAAATATAAAAATATTCACACAATGTTTTCAATATTTCATAGGGAAGATAATTTTGTACAACCTGCTAGTTTTGGACTTTGCTGACGTTCTTTACCATCTTACCAAACGAGGGTTGCTATTTATGTATCTGGAATTGTCAACGATGGTGGCGCCGTGTTGATTGGTGCAAAGAAATGCTCAAATAATACAATCCTAGTGTGACAAAAGCCGTGTAGAATATCTACACAGGTGACAAATCTTGGATCTATGAGCCCGAAAGTAAACAACAGTCGACTATATGGGTCTTTCAAAATGAGCCAAACCCAACAAAATCTGTTCGAGCAAAAAGCACTTCGAAGCAAATCGTCGCCTTTTTTTTGGGATAAACGAGCATGTGGCTACAGTGCTACTAGAGAATCGTAGTATGACCAATTCTAAATGGTACACAACCATTTGTTTGCCAGGCGAAAGAAGAAGAAAAAACAACCAGCGACAAAAAAGTGCTATGAAAATCGATTCAAACGTATGCAAAAGTGTATCGATCATTGATCATTGCGGAGAATATTTTGAAAAACAATAAAACCATTTTCAATGATAAATATTTGTTTTTATTTATTATTCCGGATACATAAATAGCAACTCTCGTATCAGTTCAAAATATATTTTGCCCAAGATGTCTCTATAAACTTTAACTCAGGAGAGTATGACGAATTCAGTAAGGTGGATATTATTTTAAAACTATCCGCGCCTTACGTATCGATACAACCATTCGATTTTTTTTAAGTTGGCACGACTGTCGTTGATATCTAACGGAAGCTTCATATCGTTTCGCTAATTAAGTTATAAATTATAGTTCTTGTATTATATTTTGCCTAAAACACGAAATTTCTTGTGCTAATACATTAAAAATGGTTTACAAGAGGTACAAGGACTTTAGTGATGGTTGAGAAACAGTTGAAGATGAACTTCGTTCAGAAAAACCTTCCACGTTAACCAGTGAAGAAAACATTACCAAAATCACGGATACTGTACTGAGTAATCGTCGATTAAGAGTTGGAGTACATTCGAAATAACGTTCAGAATTAGCAAATTCATGGTGTTTACATCACGGTAATCCATCATCGCACACAGCAATAATTATTCATTAATTTTTCTCACTAAAGACTAAGCTTGAAGAATAGAGCAGCTGTTCGAAAATTACAATACCAGCGTTCCGGACTGCAGACATTGAATACTGTAAAAGTTTTGAAATGACTTGCGGTATTACTTCGAGCTCTAGCAGTACTCGACAAGGATTTTATTCCAGTAGCGCTTCCAACAGACAAGATACATGGATGATACATTGAGAAGCGGCAACGAAAAAATTCCAACTTAATAATTGAGAACTGCTCAAGGCACAAAGAATTCAGGTTTAAGAACTCAGACAACTTTGTTTTTCCAATAGTTAACATAAACAAAAAAGAAAAAGGCCTAGAAATCAATAGCAGATTAAACAAGAACAAAGGGAACAGAAGTGTATGGCCGTTACGTAAAATTCTAAAATTCAAAGTGATGTCCAGAAAAGCAAAGAAAAATTTAACTGTAATTAAGGCTGGTCTCGTTACATGGATGCGAGATGTGAAACTTATGTGAGAAAGGGAAGTGCTGAGACGGATTTCTCTGGGGAAAGGAACATAAAAGGGATCGGTCAGAAGAACGAATAAAAAACTAACGGAACACTATCAAAAAAATATCAATACCGCAGAGATAAGAGCACAAAATATCAGATTGCGGGGCATGTTGAAAGACTACCACAAAGCAGGGTTACGAAGAAAGTGTTGAAGAAACATTAGCAGGAAAGAAAAAGAAGGGGAGGAAGATCTAAGAACTCTGATGGTTAAAAATTGGGATTTTGAACAATTTTTTGTCATTTTTTGTCATAAATGGAAAGATCATATATAAGCTTTATAACAAAATTATTTTTATTTTTATTTTATCCCTATAATTAAAAAGTATCAAATTGAAAATACATTTTTAAACCTAGTACTGATGACGCGCCGACATTTACGGAAAAAACCCGAACGTATGTGACCTCACAATAGTAATGAAGGCCAAAATCGCCAATATCGGGTCGGTTCGAAACAATTCGTAAGGTACACCGAAATTTTCTTTCGCGCTCTTTCCGAGAATCGGAGTCTCGGACCAATAAAACAATATATCGATCTTAGGCTTAGGCCGCACTACGGTTTTTTCCAGCAATCGGTTAACCGCTATAACCGCAAAACCGCTCTAGATGCACACACTGCGATTAAAAACCGCGAAACTGCCAGTGATTTTCACAGTTTGAAGATTGATTTCAAGAGATCTATATATATTGTTACTCTAATACTAAGAAATGCCCGTAGTGACTGCGCGCTAACTAAGTTCTATTGGTTACACATTGTGGCGCGGTGTTTACCAGCGAGCTATTTTGTAAAATTTCACGGATTTCAAATCAGTCGCGGAAAAAAACCGCAAGTGCATCCGTTTGTATTAGTTTTCTTGACCAATGACTAAACCTCGACGATTTAGTCATTGTTCCTAAATGGCGGCCTGAGGCTTAGTCATTGTTTTATGGGTTTATGTTATATCTTTGACTGCATTAGTTGGTTTGCTAACGATTTGAAAATATACTTGCTTTTAATTATTATTTAGGCTTTTGGTGCTATTTTCGACGTTATACTCATATATCTTTACATAAGATATGGAGGCTCAAAAATAAGTTCAGAATGAAATATTGAAATTAGATTAGGGTTCCTTTTGTTTTTTACATCCGTTTTTATAACTTTTATTTATGTTATTTAATTCATGTAGGGAAAACAAATTAATGTGCCAAATTTATAAGAAGGAATATTCCTGCATGTCCGCAAAGAATGTACATGTAGCAATACATCCATGGGTAGTAACAATGAGAAAACCCTACAGGATCATCTATTTTGTAGGATACGAATAATAGTATTCAAGAAAGCGTGAATAGACAAGAACAAAATTCAACTACCAATTTGGAAGATAATCGCATATGAAAAGTCTTATACTTATGAAAGTTTTACAGGATAATCTAATTTATAGATGGTCGATGAGTACAGAAATTTATGTGATGAATTGGTTGAACATCAACTAGTTAAATTAAAAACTGGCAAAACAGTTTTCCATGGAATCAAAACAAACATCTGAAAGAGTATACAAAAAAAAAGAGAAATAGAACAGCAAACCTACTATCCAAACAAAATATAAATAAAATGGTATATTTCGATTCAAAATAAAACAAAAAGTTAAACTAATTAGTGTTTTTCAGAATTTTGGTACATTTCATCTTTAGAGATCATTCATTGATAGAGTGTGTTTAAACATAGGTTAGAAATTTATTATAGGCGTTGAGACTGATGTTAGGTTAACACCGGTTCCAGGATATGTTGTGGTGCGTAGTGGTTTTCTAGTGGGTAAATCTTAACAGGGGAATCCCACACTTCGACTATAAAAGTTTTCCACTCAAAAAAAAAAATAGTTTAGGTGCCTTCTCTGATTTGGAATATCTCTGGCTGGTCATGCATTAGAGTTAGTTAACCAGATTTATTTATATTTGTAAATATTATTAAATCAAGAGTCTAATGCGGTGATTTGCAAAACATGTAAAGCGAATAATCGCCATCATTTTAAAAGCCCTGAAAACCTTAATTAAAGCAATAATGTAGTATGGGTGGATTTTTGTGAAAATATTGTTAATAGAATTTAGTGTGATAGTTTGAAGAATCGGTGTGGCTTTAAAAGTATTGCAAACTTCAATGAAAACCATCAAACTATTATGCAATCATCAAAAATGTATATAATTTTGGGTAGTGATTGTTTTAATTCGGAATTTATTATTAATGCAGTTTACTTATTCATCTACTGTAATATATTATCCATATTATTCTAGTTGGGGGACGTTTTATTATGTATATTTAACAGTGTATTTTTATTGAAATAAAATTAGTGATTTCAACAGTATGTATGTGTTTTGTTTTTCTAATCATATTCTATATCGTCTTTTATAAACATTATATGTATATTATAAGCTTTACTCCGAACTTTATGTTCTGGACATACATGTCCTTTCACCGTGCAAGTACCAATATTTCAGGTAAGTTGAACAAAACATATAGCTTTGTAACCGTAACTTTCTCATGACACCCTACAAATAGTTTAATTATATTTAATAGAAATATTTTGTTTCTTATTTTCATTTATATTATTATTTTTTTTATAACTCACATTGATGCTTTAGCACCTCAAACTTCAGCGGAATTGAACCGAATGTCATTTTTGAGAAAATCTGTGAGATAAAAATATCCACAACAGATATATTATCAGAATTAGCCTTTATGAACCCTTTATCACACATTACTAAACTAAATTAGTAAGAGACAATATTTTATTTTGCACTTAACCAACAATAATGTTGACAGTATATATATATATATATATATATATATATATATATATATATATATATATATATATATATATATATATATATATATACATATATATATATATATATATATATATATATATATATATATATATATATATATATATATATATATATACAGGTAGAAGCCGTAGACAGTACTGACGTGAAACCACTTTACTATAATGACGTCGCGTTCGTAGTCAAATATATTTTTTAATATTTTATAAATTTTAATGCATTCATAATTAATTATAACATATTTAAAAAAAAATTGCGCGTCGATTATCAATATCATATATATATATATATATATATATATATATATATATATATATATATATATATATATATATATATATATATATATATATATATATATATATATACATATATATATATATATATATATATATATATATATATATATATATATATATATATACATATATATATATATATATATATATATATATATATATATATATATATATATATATATATATATATACAGGTAGAAGCCGTTGACAGTACTGACGTGAAACCACTTTACTATAATGACGTCGCGTTCGTAGTCAAATATATTTTTTAATATTTTATAAATTTTAATGCATTCATAATTAATTATAACATATTTAAAAAAAAATTGCGCGTCGATTATCAATATCATTTGTAATAAAGTTTTAAATTAAAGTAAAATATCAATAATTATTTTTTATTCAAAAATTCCAATTGGCGGGACAAAGCTACAGGCAGGAAAAAATGGCGAATTATCGTCAACCAAACTTTTAGCCTTCATAGCTTGTAGAGCTTTGAAGTGGTATACTTCCAATGCTTCATCTTTCAATTTTTGTGGCTGTCCCTCTGTATATTCACTATAGACGCGCATGTTGATTTTGATTTGATTCTCGCATTCCTAAAGCTGAAATATTATGGTTCAAAATAACTATACGACGGGAAAAAAATCTTATTCGAATAGGTTTTGCACTCGACGAAATCTAGGGACATAGAATTAAGTTGAGGATCTAATATATTAAAATTTTAAACACTGGCCTGTCAGACTTAACCAATACGAATCGATAAATATTAGATGGATTCGACTAGTCTGAGGCGTCTGCATTTAGCAATGAACAATACGTCGAACTGTTGTCTGCACAGCTCACCTACGCTTAACCCTAACCATAACTGTTCATTTTTCCTTCTCATACGATATGTTCTTCTCTCAACAATATTCTCTCCTCCTCTTCTAGTAACCACACCGTCGGCGACAAAATCATCAAGCATTTTAAATTTACACGCAATTTAATGCGGAAGAGACGTGCCTTTTACAAGCCGAATTAAATTATTTTCCGCGACATTAAATTTTATTGCCCTTTGATGAACATTTTTGTACACGCCAGAGAACCGTTGGCGAACGTTCGCCATGGCTGTTTGTCAGAGGCAGCACAAAGCCAAAAATCCTCGATCGGCAATATTTTTCCTTGCCTCGCTACACGGAGCGATGAAGAAGGGGGTTGAATGAGGTGGCGGGCGGTGATGGATGTAGGAAAAAGAGGTGAAGGAAGGGGCGGGCATTTAAATTAACTTTAAATCGAGCAAAAGAAGAACAGACGACAGTAAATTCGACGTTAAGGGAATGGAATTGGATGTAAAACCTTGTAAGGATGAAGTTGCGGGAAAAAAAGGCGAAAAAAAATGTGTTTCCATTATTTTTGGTACGTTAGCGAAAGATTACTAAATTATTTAATTTTTAGTTTAATGAGAAAATGTTATTTTACATAACACATATTAATTTTTTGCGATTTTTTTATTCTGTATGATTTAAAGCTGCCGAATCGGATGGTATACCTGAAAAACTAAATTAGAAGAGATTTACCACTAAACACCAAATTGCTGTTTCACACTTCACAACTCGCGTTTCTAGAAGAGATTTAGCTCTAAACACCAAATTAATAAAAACTCTAAACACCAATAAATTAACCATATTATCCTCATCAGGAGATAATTGAATGTATTAAAAATGAGATTGAATTTATGGATTTAAAACCTGAGCATTTCAATATTTCCCAGGAATTAGTAGTAAAAAACATTATTTTACAATTTTTGTTGTGAACTTCACCAGTTACACGAACTTAATTGAACGCTAGTGTATATGGGAATAACGAAAACTACGATTATCACATAATATTTAAAGTTGCAACATTTTCAGTTCATAGCTAGATAAAAAAAAGGTTTCTCTGCAACTCCCTGTCAAGAATAATCAATGATCCCAAAAACGGAAGTGCAAGAATCTGACGATGTCGGTGGGAGGGGAACGGTATGATGTCGTGTTCGTGTCCACCGAAGCGGAAACTGTAAAAGGAATCGCGATCGCGGCCGATGAATTCCGCGACGACGATCCCATTGAAAAACTTTTGGCGAACAAGTGTCACTACCGCCGTTTCGTCGCAAGCCGAACCCGCTCGTTTATTAAGGCCGATTTACAATGGGAAATTGTTCGACGAATTTACATGGCTAACTACGCGGTTTCTGGCAAGAAACTTATTTGATGTTCAATTGTCAGAGGTAATCTGTGAATAATGACAACTTGGCAAATTTGTCGCTAGTTCTTTCCCGCCGCGATTTCTTCGTCGATCGAGTCTCTTTGTTCTCATTTCTTTATGAATATTACAGTTTCCTTTTTTTACATTAGCTTAAAATAGTTTTTACACAAATAAAATAATTACACATTGGTCAATAAGTAACCCGGTCTGACAAATAAGACACTTCTTTTTGCAAATTTCAACTTTATTCATCTATCTATTCTCCATGAAGAGCATTACAATCATTCCAACGCTTTTCGACGCCTTTTTTATAGAACGATTTCTCTTTGCCTTCAAAATATTCTTCAGTTTCCGCAATTACCCCTTCATTGTAACGAAATTTCGTTCCAGCGAACATTCTGATAACAGGAAATAGTCGCTGGCGCTCAGATCTGGAGAATATGGTGGATGAGAAACTTTTATTTACCCATCGTTGCCAACGATTTGTGAGACGCTGGATTGTATTGGTGAAACAGCATTTTTTTGTTAATTTGAAGCCATGCCATCCTTCAAACGCACCAATAACGCTATGTAATATTCGCTATTCGCGGAGTATAGTAACGGATCTATGTTTCATCCATTGTCGCATACCGCATGAATAAATATTTTTTATTTCGCTTAAACAGCTCCAAACATTGTTCAAAATCGTCAAAATGTACGGTACCGATTTCGATAACAATTTACTAATTCCCAAATGTTTGTGCAAAATGCAAAAAATGCACAAATTATGAACTTCCTTTCGATATTTTTATGATATATATCTCCTGCAGTCTTACTTTACGGTTTTGCAAAATAATTTTGAGAATTTTTTTAATGTTGTCTGTTGTAACCACCTTATCTGAACATCCAGAGCGTTCAGCATCAGCGGTGCTTGTACGGTCACGTTTGATTTCCGCATACCAATCAATTATGGTTGATATTCCTGGGGCAGAGTCCGGGTAATGTTTATTAAGCCATTGTTTCGCTTCAAAGTTTTTTTCTTCATCAAAAAGCAATGCTTAATCAACACACGCATTTTTTTAACCATTATTTTGAAAATCACAAAAATAGCGTCACTTAAAACACAATAACTCAGAAACTAGTAGACAGATTGTCATGAAATTTTGACACATGAAATTTGAAGGTCGACACAATCGACCATTGGCAAGGATTTTTGTAAATGATGCCATCTATATGTCAGACCGAGAACTTGCTCTTATTAGACGTAACTTATAAAATTCTAGATCAATTCTTCTATTTGAACATTTAATGTGAAAGAGCCACACAGATTTACCGCTAAACATCAAATAACTAAATAAATGTTTAACATCTCGACACCCGTTTCGCTATTTCTGTTCATGGAATCACGTCCTACTTGTACTTATATTGAATCATCTCCTGATAATGCTCATGGTGAGCGGAATATGCGTCGAACAAACTGATTTGGAGTTTATTGATAATTTTTTTTGAGTTGAGTTATAAAATTCTGTCAATGTGAAAAAAAGATAACTTGTGGAAGGAGTTGAAGGTAGACTGGGTAATAGTATAACCAAGGAGCATAACAGGGAAGATTTAGAAGAAGTAGGTCGACAATGGACCAAATATTAACACTGAACTAGGTATTAACCTAGGTATATGTATGAAATACCATAGACCTTCATGTTCTTAAAATTTGAAATAGCTTATGACTCAACATCTAATCAAAAATTAATAAATCTCCTATATTAACTCCAGATACCGGGAAAACTAACGATACTTACAGGAATGATACCAGAACAAACATTTAACGATGTCATATTTCTGATGATGAGACATGATCTAAAAACAGCTCAACAATCAAGATAATATCATGCTAAATCAATTATTCTATTGAAACCTTCGGTATAACACATTAAACTCGAGGAAGAAAAAATAAGTTTTATGGTTAAAGGTACATCAGTAACTATGAAGTCTATTTACCGACTTTCATCAGCTACCAAAAATGCCACGGTCAGCAACCCTCCTCCCTTTCGGGCAAATAGTCATTGGTTTTGTACTTAAGCATAAGTCCCCCATAAGTTTTGTACTTAAGCATCAATCCATCGACCTACCGAGAAACCTACCGACCGGCGAGTAACCAACGTATAAAACCTCTCAGAAGGTATCCTGTCTTACCCAGCCTTGAACTGGCCTAACTGAACGGTGATTTCTTGTCAAAATTTATACTCTTGCCTAGAAACGTTCACAATCATTTCGAAAAAGTCCACACCAAATACGGGAATCGAAGCCGCTACCAGGCTAATTGCCGTGTCCTACTCCTACCAGAGACTATATAGCTTCTAAACTCGATGATATTTACCACTAAACACCAAATCCCTATAGTTTTTCTTTTTTTTTACTTCTCGACGCACTTTTCGCTAACCATCTTAGCATCATCAAGTTAATCTGAGCATCTCCATATTAAATAATTTCCTGATGATGCTGACCAAGTAATGTAGCGCAACATTACTTTGAAACTCGTTTTTGATGAGTCCATGAACAATCGCCAGTGACTTGAATAATTTAATAAAAATTTAACGAATTCATTACCACAGACTAAATCATTTACTTGAGAAAAATAATGTTTCAATTCATCGTCATGATGATGAAATTAGTAAATTTTTGAACTGGGAAAAAGACTGGGAAAGATTCCAGTCGTTTAATCTAGATGCCAAAAGCACAGACTGTTTTTTAAATAAATGTAAATCACGTTCCAAATCATTTAGCTCACCTGGTATCAATAAATATGGTTCTTTTGAAGAACTTGGTTCATATATTGGATCCAACTCTGTCTCTAATTTATTGTCTTGACTAGCAGCAGCTTCTCGAGTTTTTAATGAATTTGGAGGTGTTGGCACAGGCAATTCGGTATTATGCGGGATTGGTCTTTTTGCGGATGACAGGTCTGGGTACTTTATGGTGTATTTTGATTTAGTTGTGATACCCTTTATAGCAGTCAAACAATAATAACAATCACTTACGTGATTTGTTGATTCCGTGCTAATTATTGGCACAGCAAAGGGCATATGTCTAGATGCCTTAGTCCAACCCAGCAGAAGCCACACACATGTTACACAGCAGATATGTGGGACCCAGGATGTGTCGTGATGACGTACAGGAAAACTAAAGTAACCCAAATAATGTTTGATTACTAATGGTGTGAAATTTTGACGAGTAAAAGGGGAAATTTTGACGAGCTTGGGGGTAAAAGTTAATCCTACACATACAAAATAACAATTATCCATTAAATTTTTTGACTATGATAGATATCTAACTTCAGAAATGACGTTATTCAAACATAAACGCGTATATGAGGTGAAATTGAAATGAGGAGAAAAAATTGGCGATGACTGGAAAAAATAACATTGTTTTTGTAATGAGAGTAGATAAATATAATCAAATTTCATTAAAAATTCGTGTAACAAAAACAGTGTTTTTTGCTAAAATTCATACCAACACCAGTATATATGCACCATATTCACCAGATATACCACCGTGTTTCTTTTTCCTGATCCCTCAATTGATAAAACCACTTCGAGGACGCCGTTGCGCTGATGGCTTTAAAGATATCACCAAAAGTTGTATATAAAAACTGTTTCGAAAACTGGAAAAAGTGTTTGAATAAGCATAGTGCAGCGAGAGAAGATTACTTTAAAGGAAACAAAATTTCTATAAATAAGCAAATAGTTTGTATTTTATTTAAAAAGTCACCCTTACTTTTTGAACATAGTAACATTTCTATAAACATCAAATAAATTAATGATACTCTTAAGTTCAAAGCCAAAGATATTTATAGAACGAAATCAAGAATGACAAAACCATTTTAATAGCCCAGACAACAAAACAATGTACAACTGTTTACTGATTCTGTTTAATGTAAAACTAGTCAAGTAAGTCTTAAAACAGAAATCTAGATTCTAAATGATAAAGCGGCTCTTTTAAGACTAATTGCTTGTGCATTATTCTCTGCGCATAATGCAGCTCGCTTTTGTTACGTTTCAACATTTATAGAGCAATTGGAAAACTTTTTTTTCCTTTGTTTTAAACATTTTACGTAACAATTTGTTGGAAGTGTGATACGTTTTAGTTTTTTTTTCACAAATATAAATATATTTCTCTTATTTAATGTTCATTTTAAATCAGGTGATATAAAATATTTTAGTTCTTTAATAAATGTTTAATTGAAGATTATTCCTGATTTATATTAAAATTATATATATTAGGGTGTTTTTTTTTTACTTGGGCATCTTCTAAAGCATTTCTTTATAGCCTGAAAACAATTTAAACAAATAAAAATCCGTTGGAATTTAACCGTGCCTAAATGACGATAGTTTTTCGACCTATTCAACTAAAATGGGATAGGATTTTGGAATGGATATGAGATTTTTGCACTTTTTAGATATTATTTTTTTTGTCCCTTGCGACTCTTACCGGTTTCTACTCAGATTCAGTGTGTGCCTGCTTTTGCTGGCACGGAGTTGAGGGCTTCTAGCTAGCCCAGGAGGTAGCACACGCTTGGAAACACATTTTATCGGACTGCCGAGTAAAACCAACACAGAGCTGTTTTCTTTTCTGTTGCGGTTCTTCGGTTAGTCCTTGCGACTCTTCCCGGTTTTTACTCAGATTCAGTATGTGCCTGCTTTTGCTGGCACGGGGTTGAGGGCTTCTAGCTACCCCAGGAGGTACCGACCTGGTCGGTGTTATTGAGATTGGCGAAGATCTATCTCCCTGCTTCGGAATCGGGACGCAAGGCCCGAATTCCGCGTATGAGGTACGTGAAAAACGCGTATCTTGTTGGTGTTAAACGTGGACTGAGGCTGGTCGTTAAAATCTTGCAGGTTTCTCCGTCGGCTTTACGATGATGGTTTATTCGGTTAGGTGAGATAGATTTGACCCTGGTAGATCTATCTGCGTTATATCTAGTTGTGAAAAAACTTGACATAACATTTCATAAAATTTTAGTTCAGCTTCTGCCATGGTTTTGGCAAAAATATTTTCATAATTCTGGTTAGGCTCTGCTAAATTAACACTGCTCTGTTGTTTTCCTTGGTCAGGTCCGGAAAACATGGTTTGGGTGTTTTTCGCTTGAGACTGAGGATGCTGCGTCCCTCACGTTTTCGTAGCAGGGCTACTTTTTTGTTTCTTTAGCTTTTCCACTCTTACGAGCTGGAAGTGGAGGTTCTTTATCTTTAGGATGCTTTTCTCATTTCGCGGCACATTTACCTGTACCATCGCATGGAAAGAGGATAAAAACCGAGCTGTTGAAGCTCGGTTTTAGCATCATCCGTTGATATAGTCTCTAAGACGCCCTTTAATAGGACGCGCAGACATCTATTGTTTGTCGGTGAATATTAATTTTAATCGAAAAGCTCAACTATGGCTTTTCGGTCCGATTCCGTTTCGGGTACCAGGAGGATCCGGTCCGGTCTCGTTTTAGCCGGCCCGACAGTTATTTTGGATTTCTTCAAGATATTCATGATATTTAAGAAGTGTGATTTGTCTCTCAGGACAATCGGTTGGGGCTTTGCGGTTGGTAGTGGTGCTGCTGACTTTTTTATTGATTTTAGTGCTTTTGAAGGCTTCTCTTTCATGGTGGAGGTAGACGGAATAGGATCGATCGGCTCTTCCATAGGCTGACTTGCTTTGGGAACCGATCTCTTTCTCTTCTTTCGTCTTTTTTGAGCGATCGGACATCTGTTGATATCTCTCTGAGTCGGAGTCTGTCTCCTCTTTTGAGGTCCGACTGGATCTCTTTGACTCACGTTGGTGGATTGAACACTTTAGCTTGCGTTGCTGCCTCTAGTGATAGCGGTTTGAACACGTTTTTTATTTGTGATCCGGTTTCTGAGGTTGGCGGTGTGATGTTTGGTTTTGGACTTTTAATTGCTAAGGTATCATAGAATACTTTGCCTTCTGCGTACGCCTTTTTTAGGTGTCTTATTTCTTTGTTTGCACAAGAAGCCTCTTTACGTAATCTAAAGATCTCCTCATTTTAGAAGGTATTCTATTCCTTTAAATTTTCTATTGCCGCGACATGATATCTTTGGCAATCTAAGTAAGCTTTAAACAGTAAACTTTTGGTTAGAGTACCCAATTCTAAATCTACGTCATCGACGTCTACAATGTCTTCGTAATCACTCATCGCGCACAACAAGTATCACTTAGTTCACTTTTATCATACCTTAGACTTACTAGCTGAGAGCTGATGAAACTCATCTTTACCCTCTGAAAGCTTGAGTCGCAATCCCCCAACAGAGAGTCCAACTAACAACGGGTCCGCATACGTGTAGCCAAATACGAGCTCTCATTGACCGGAATCAACCGGCCAATGACGTCGCACTGCCAGCACACAAAACCAGACTTGACAGACCGACCGGCAGCATTTGTCGTCGAAACACCGTCGAGTAAACGCTTTGAAAATGATGGATGAGATTCCATCGAAACGCCAGCGAAACCATCCACCACTGGACATTCAATTAACACGGGGTACCCGAGAAACTTACTTACTATACTTAATTATCAAAGTATTTTCACGTAAATCGTCAGTGTAATATTTTTATATATTTCAATTTTTAACGGCAAAATAGATTTTTAATAAAAAAAATAACCCAAATAGCTATTACTTTTTCCCATCTTTCTGTCGAAGAATGAATTCCGTGCCAAAAGAACTTTTGCTTGTTTAAGACCAGCAATTTATCAAGCCCAAGTTTCACGTTTTGGTAAGAATATAGGTGTTTGGTAAAAAATCCGTGCTGTATGGAGCAAAATAAGTAGTAGTCCGAAAGAGCTAAGTCCGGTGAAAACGGCGGGTGGGGTAGAACGTCCCATTTACCGTTTTCCAAATAGTTTTTGTTTTCCAAAACATTTTGTAACATGGGGCTGCGCACTGTCATGTTGAAAAATGACTTTATCGTGTCTTTGGGCATATTCTGGTCGTTTTTCTTCAATGCTTAGTTGAATTTTATCAACTATTGTCGGTATCAATTGCCAGTAATCGCTTCACCAAGTTGAAATACACCGGCAAAACCTTCTTTTCATGTATATTGCACACTGGCTGTATTGTTGAAGGCTGGCTTGGGCCTACCCATGATTTTTGCAATTTGGGTTGTCAAAATAGATTCACTTTTCATCACCTGTTTACAACACGATGCAAAAAAAATTTTTTTTTCTGTCTGGGAAGCAAAAATTCAAAAATGGTTTTTCGTTTTCATTGCCTCTTTAATTCAATTCATATGGGACCCATTTTCCTTCCTTCTGGATCTTTCCCAGTGCATATAGACGTTCGAAAAGGGTGTATTAAAAAATATTCAATTCTTTCAACGTTGAGTTTTTGTGAGTTTTCATTCAATAATGCTTGCAAATCTGCACCTTCAAACTTTTCCGCTGTCCTGGAAGCTACTTGTCTTTTATATCGAAATCTCCACTTTTTAAGGGTTTAAACCACCATTCACAATTTTTTTTTGTGTTAGAGCATGCTCACCATAAGCTTCAAGCAACTGTTTTTTGCAAAATGACAATTAATAACGAACTGGCTTTTTTGATGGCGTATATTTACCCTTCAAAACGCCATAGACGTTATTACTCTATACCAACAAATGTATTTATAAAGCCATTTCTTAGCGAAATCGAAATTACTTTACATTATTACTTTTTATTTAATTTTATTACTATGGTTATTTTAAATAAAACAATTATGACTTATGTCTAAATTTTTTGTCCCTTTTTTACGAATTTCAATCAAATATCGGCTACCTCAGTTATATATGTTATACAAGGTATAACATTGGACGAAATTTAATATTGTTTAAAATAAATCAGGTCAGGTTTTGAACACAAAATAATAAAAACAATAATGGGAGCAAAGATAGTGGGGAACGAGTCCAGAACCCTGATGAACTTTGAGATTGACAATCTGTTGCTAAAGAAAACGTAGTGAGAACAATAAAGCACAAAAAATGAGATGGAACGGACAAATAATTAAAAGTGAAAATAATACACCAATAAGGGAGATAACAAAATGGAAAACAGCACAGAACAGACCAAGAGGCAGCCCAGAGTCATATAGAAATAATAGGTGGAAGAAAATATAAGAACACTGAATGCAGAGAGAGATATAGAGGACAGATCGCAGATAAGAGAAGATGGAGGGCGAAAACTCCCCAACAATTATGAGAAAAGCAACAAGACGAAATGTATACCAGTACATTACACTAAAAGGATTTGAAGTATTCTATATATTTGGAACAGCTACAATTTCATTAAGAAATATATCAGATTGTAATTTATTTTGAAAAAAGTAGCCTGCTTTTATATTTTTCTTGTTTGCAATATACTTAAACTGATAATAACTATTTACCATAAATATTTACAAATTTCTTAACGGTCTTTCTTTTCAGTCGCTCACAGTAAATAGACTTCTATTAGAACTTAAGCCTCACTAAGTTTAGAAAATTGTTTTCCAATCCTCTATTAAGTTTGAGAAATAAATTTTCAAATTCAACGTGAAACATAGATGGTGTTTTCATAAACTTTCCGTTCATTTCGAAGACTCGATTAAAGTTTCCCTATGGAAATTATTCCTTGCATTTCAAAAAAGATATTAAATTGCAAACGTTCGCTTATCTAAATGAAACTATAAATTAAATTTATTTCTCTTTATGAATATACGTCATTAACAAGTTGTAAATGATGTTCTTGTTGCAAAGCATAGTTTTTTTTGTAATAAATATATTATATAGTATAATAAATATATATATATATATATATATATATATATATATATATATATATATATATATATATATATAGTTTTTCAAGAATATAAAAATACCATGATGAAAAGGTAAGGTAACTTTTCAATTCTTCTATTGGAACCTTTGGTGTGAAACACTAATCTTGAAGAGATTCACCACTAAACACTAAATTACTTTGGATTGGAGATGATTTAATCTTAAATCATCTCCTGATGATGCTAACATGGTTAGCGAAACGTGCGTCGAGAAGTTCAAAAAAGTGATTTGGTGTTTAATGGTGAATCTCTTCAAGTTTAAAGTAACTTTTGTTTACAAATTCGCGCGCTTTATGTATCTATACAATTTTATTTCTGAAGTTGGCATGACTATTCTTTGTTAGTATTACGAAATATTTGTAGTTCGTATGTCGAAATGTCTTGTACTGGTACATTAAAGATGTTAAGAAAGTGTTACGGTCGAAAGTGTAAACGTCGTTATAGAACATTCAGATTTATGGCAAAACAATTCGTAGTTTTTGCTATCGATAACGCACCATCCCTCACCCCAATTATTCGTCAATTTTTAATAAGCGCTATATTTACCAGATATGGCACTGTGTGACTTTCTGTGCTCTTATTTAAAGAAACCACTTCATAGACGTTGTTTTGCACCCACTCTGTCTATCTCAAGCCTTTGCTTTCATAATTGTGAAATTCCTGTTTGCAATATTATGTATTCATCTAATCTACGTTGAGTATATCACTAAACTCAAAAGAGTAAAAAAGTTGTAATAGTAAACATCAAACCACTTAGGCCGTTAACGCCTTTGGCTTGATTTACAATCTGCCACCAAACCACTCTATTTCTTGCCTTTCCTTCCCATAGTGTTACGCCTAATCTGGCCAAATGCTCCTCAAACTCCTGTAGCCACTTTCTCGTCGAACTTCCCCTCTTTATTCTGCCTTCGACTCTCCCCCTGCTCACAACTTGTTTTGTTAGTCTGCTTTCTAGTAGCCTTTCTATACGTCCTAGCCAGGCTATTCGCCGTGCTCTTATGATCTGCGTTATTATGGGTTCTTCAAATATCGTTATCATTGCTTCATTGGTCGTTCTTCTCAACTGATTCTCATCCTTGATACCACTGTATATTCTTCTCAGCACTCTATGCTCCCACACCTCCAACATTCTTTCACTGCTGTTGGTTAAGGTACAGGTCTCTGCGGCATATATTACAGCTGGTCTCATTATTCTTTTATAAACTCTTACTTTGGCTTTTTTGATATATTCTTGTTTCTCAGAAGTCTCAGCAGCATTGCTGTATATTTATTTCCTTTTGCTATCCTGGCCTTAGCCTTCGATTCCATTCCATGTTTGTATGTGATAGTTGAGCCAATGTAACAAAAATGATCTTGCATGTTTCGTCTTTTTTAATGTTCTTTTCCATGTATTTTATTTTGTTTGGATTTACTCGGGGCTCAAACCTTCCTGCTTCTCTCATTAATGTTTGAGTTACATTTTTCATTTCTCCCAGTTCTCGGGTTATAATTATTACATAGTCGGCGAAGGCTAGACATTGGTGTTTTTTTTTTCATATATTAGTCCTGCTCGATGCATCTGATTTCTCCTCAGCGCAGCTTCTAACACTAAATTAAACAAGTAGGCAGACAACGAATCTCCTTGTCTGAGACCCGATCTTACATTGAAGGGTTTTGAATGTTGGCCATTTACTTTAAGCTGACTGTATTTCCTATAGTCATTTTTGTAAGAGTTATTAGTTTTCTATTAGCTGCCGCTCTCCCATTGCTTTTAGTAGTTCCATTCTATCAATAAAGTCGTACGCGCGTTTCAAATCTATAAAGAGCATGTTCATGTTTAAGTCTTGTCGGTAGTGTCTTGCCTGCAGTTGCTTTAGTAACATTATCTGCTCTAGTGTTGATCTGTAACTTCTAAAACTACATTGATACTCTCCCACTGGATCCTCCGAAGTATCCCTTATCCTGTTCTTGATTTCTGCAGCTAGTATTTTGTACACCACTTCCAACAACACTGTCCCTCAGTAGTTGTCACCTGATGTTCTATTCCCGTTGCTGTCAATTGGACACAATACCGCTCGTTTCCATTTCCTTGGCATTTTTTCCTTCCTCCAGCACTGGCCTACTATCTACGTAATTTCCTGTAATAGCTTTAGATCGCCATATTTTATCAGCTTTATACTAATCTTGCTCTCGCCTGGGCTTCTTGATGCAATCTTTTCACATTTGACATTTAATTTATTTATGAAAACAGAAATATCCAATTAATTTTCGAAGTAATCTCCTTTACTTTTTATACATTTTGACCATCCTTCAAGGAATTGTTGGATCACAGATCGAAAAATCTTGTTGTTTTTAATATAATAAAGTCATTGAGGTTTTCATCGATGTGCTCGAGTGATGTAAAGCGACTATCAATCAAGTGATTTACAGAGATCGGAAAAGATGTAAATTCGAGTTCAAATCTGGAGAATACGCCGAATGCCATAAAATTCAACTCGATAATCGTTTCCTGATCATTTTGCTCTATGTGGCCGTATGTTCTCCTGAAGCAAAATAACTTCCCTTCTTCCCTTGCCTTTAGACCTTTTCCCTTTAGAGCCGCACTAATTCAAATGAGTTGTTGCTGATAACGATCAGCAACGTCCAGCTGATTCCACCATATCAACACCTTTTTGGCATGGATATCTGGTTTTAAGGTGTTGATTGATGACTCAGCAGGATTAATTTACAATTTTCGTAAGTGTTTTCAGTTCTTTCTCCTGAATCTATAGTTCAATAAACCAACATCGACACGTTTATTCTTAATCTCAGCTGTGAGTTCATAAGAAACCCATCGACTGTCTTCTTGAATTTTTTCCAGCTTGTGTAAAAGTTTAGAAATGGATTTTGGTGTTATTTCGAGTTCCTGTATGGGTTTTAGCAGTGTATGACAAGGATTTTCTTCCAGCAGTGCTACTCTTCTACTTCTTCATCCTCCACTGTTTTGCTTCTTCGAGATATTCCGCATCATTTGAGCTAAAATATTCAGATCAGAATTACAGAAACCACTTCTTACAAGTATTATGAAACAGCATTATCAAGTGTTAAATCCAAGTACTACGCATAAATCATGTAGGAAATTTGGGCAGCTTTGTTTTCAACTGAAAGTCGAAAAGAAGTCCGTGTTGATTTTCGAACGACATCGCGTCTACTGATTTTTCAGGTTTTATTCACAATAGAATCGTATATTATACCTATAGGATGCTATTGAAGAACAGAGAAATACCACTACATAAATTAAGTATTAAAATAATCAAATGGAATGTATTCAATAAAGATGAAAGTTTGAGCAGGATTCAGTTGGCAGCATATGCGACGTTGTCGAGTTTCAAATTTTTCTTGTTGATATGTATTGACACGTTTAGGGGTTATCCCATTTGAATCTGAATGTTTACTTTCATTTTATACCTTACGATCGAAAACAGTCGAATGATCGACAGATCGAAAACAAAGAACTACCACAGTGTTATAATTGTCAGAGTCGCGCCTGTAAAATGTCAAATTATTTATCTAGTAGTTGTCAAGAGTTTGTAGCATCTCTGATACACTATTTTGAACAAGAACGAGACAATAATGGTCCATTGTTACACTTTGCTGCTGTTAGAGAGGTATATTAAGTTAATTGGTAATAATTGGATATATTTAGTTTAAGTCATATATATTATAGAAGCTAGAATAATTTTTTGCAATTATTTTTCGCATTAATTTTATTTAATTGCAGAAAGGACTGTTCTTAAACCCATATGTAGTTTAAACGTAAGCACTCATAGTTTAATTTCTATTTTGAGAAGAGCGTGTAACTTGGAATTCCTTACATGAGCAATTGAGCAAAAGAGAAACAACTGTTTTATGGCTGCCGTACGTCATAATATTGAAAGAAGTAGGAACGTATTGAAACTTATGAAAACGTATTAAAACTTATTGAAACGTATTGAAAGAAGTAGGAACTTCCCTTATGAGAAAGAAAACTTCTTAGATGAAACATGGATTTTTCAAAATGGTACTGTAAATCATTCTTGGCAAGGTAATAATAAGGGGAGTGTAAAAACCACCAAAGTTGATGTTAAAAGATAAATGACAAATATGCAAAAAAATTCAAAAGTTTTGATTGATTTTTTTTATTTTTGATACATCATACTTCATGTTGGCAGTGAAGATACAGAGACCATATTTTCGTAAAAAAATGAGCTTATTGATTACGATAGTAAAATAAATCAGGAAATTTTTTTGAAATGGTTTAAAAACCGATTATTAAAAAACTTAAGCAAGCCATTTCTAATTTTTATGGATAATGATCCGTATCATAGCTTGTTATTAAACAAGACACCAAACAGCTCATGGACTAAAGCTGCCATTCAAGATTGGTTAACTAATAATAATATAGCTTTTTCAATCGAAATACTTAAAACTGAACTATTAAGAATTGTAGCAGAGTACGTACCACAACGAAATTTATTATTTTGATATATTTCCTAAGTGGATACTGTTCAGAAATAAACCAGCACGGAAATATTTAGTAGCCAACTTCGCAGAACAATATGGTCACAAAGCTTTACGTATTCCCCCATACCACCGCATTTTTAATCCAGTTGAATTTGTATGGGGAATTGTAAAAAATGACTATAATTAATACGTGGGTAGAAATGGTAATACACAGCAAACTGTTCACACTGTTACTCCTGAGATATGGAAAAATACTATCACGCATACAGAAAATGAAATAATGAAATGGTATGACAGAGAGCATATACTTGATCAAAAAGAAGTTCTTCCGTTAATTATAAATACAGCAGATGATAGCAGTGATTCTAGCCAATACCCTTCATATTCTGATTAATTAAAATAAGTGCATGCAGATATTTCATTGTTTTTTCTGTTTAGTACTTATATTATATATCAATAAATGTCATTAGTAATTATATAATTTTTCTATTTTAATAACTATACAGATATAAAAAAAATGTTGTCGATGGTTCTTGAACGAAGCATTTTATATATGCTGAATCTATCTGGAGGTACTAAATCAACGACACTTGGAAGACTTTCAACATTTATTATAATTTTGTTAGTTACTTTGTAATTTGCATTTAATTTAGAGTTGTTTTTTTTAATTGTTATTAAAATTTAAATTGTTAAAATGATTTGCTAAAGTAAGGTTATGATATTTAATCGCAATCTGGCAATAGGGCAGTCAAAATGTCGCTTAATGACGTGCAACTGTTTTTATTTTGTACGAGTTATAGTAACGAAGCTGAAAGGTGAAGCCTAAAATAACTATACTAGTGAGATATAAATCTGATTTGAATAGGTTCTGCAGTCGTCGAAAAGTTGGGTACCTAATAACTTACAAAGAATAGCAAAAATTTGAAAAAATGAAAGGAAATACTAATTTACTTTACTACTTTAGGATATTACTTTTGGTTTCAATTTTCAAAAGAGTAGTTTCCAATAACTCTTCAGGGATAGAAGCTACATCATACAATATTTGTTTGAATGAAGTTTAATAATGTCAGTAATGTCTGAATGATTGTGGCGTGTTCATATATTTTTTTCCTTTATTTGGGTTTTTCGCCACTATCTAAAACTCAAAAAATATCAAAAATACCTGTTCTTATGTAAAGAAAGAATCACTGGGTAAAAACAAAAAACCAAATGAGACAAATTTCTCAGTCATTCTTTTTCGTAATAAATTTGCCTAACGAACAAAATTTTAAAGATATAAAAATGTCATAAAAAAATTTTTCAAACTTTTAACGTTAACGTTTCGGAGGGTACTCTCCCCCCGTTTTCAAAACTAAACTAAAAAATAAATTATATTAATTTGTAATATGTAAAGTATCGAGTGAAAGTAAATATATATTTTTGTTTATTTCAACGATACTTACATTGACAACAATAGATTTTCATGACAGTGACATACTACTAAAAAATATATATATAGGCAATGTTTACTGTGTGATTGTTTATTGTACTGAGTACCCTCCGAAACGTTAACGTTAAAAGTTTGTAAAATTTTTATATATTTAAAATTCTGTTCGTTAGGTAAATTTATTACAAAAAAGAATCACTGAGAAATTTGTCTCCGTTTGGTTTTTTGTTTTTACCCAGTGATTCTTTCTTTACATAAGAACAGGTATTTTAGTGGCGAAAAACCCTAATAAAGGAAAAAAAATTAATAATGTCTCCTAAATTTTCAACACCTGACAACTAAAAACAAAAATAAATTTTCTTCACAAAACAGTCAGTATTACAGTAAAGTTCGCTAAAATTAGGCATATTGCGTACTGTTTACACGATCACAATTTTTGAAATAAAAACAAAAACATTTCAAAAGCTAAATATTCTCTTATTTATATTTATCCAACTTACCAGTAAACACAAAATCATTACCGGTATTTACAACCAAAAAAAGAACCTCACAGTTATTTCGTTTTATTTCGGTAATTCAATATGTAAAAAACGAAATTAATTCATCCTTCGCCCGGGGTGCGTTAAAGAAACCACCGGTTTTAATTTACAAAGCTGTTATTTGCCACTAAAAATAACAAATACATTGATAAAGTGCGTCGGTGTTTGTGTATCTGTTACGTTCGACGATGTTATCTTAAATGTAATTGGTTTCTAAAATAGCTCCAAGAAAAACATTTAAAATAGGGATGGTAGGAAAATTTCTCAATAAGCATTTACCTCTTCCCCCTTTACCAAGTATGTAAATATGAAACCGGAATTTTTGTATAGAAAATATACGTCTATTGTTTGAAAATGATAAAAAATATTTTATTCTAAGCTGGCTATACTTTTTCGTGCCTGTCTGACAATTTGTGGATGCCACGCCAAAAAAACTGTTCTTCTTTTGCAAATGCATGTCCATCGATGCAAATAAGTAGTAATCGGACGCAGCTAAGTCTGGTGAGTAAGCCGCATGCGAAAGTGTTTTCCAACTAAACGCCTCGAACCTTTCCTTGATCAATTTTACTAGTTGTGAATGTGCATTATCATGAAGCAATATCACTTTGTGTTGCCTTTTTTGATATTCTGGTCGTTATTCACACAAAGCTTGATTCAAATTGATCATTTGTTTGTCGGTAGGTTGTTCGCCAGGTTTTAGCAACTCATAATAGATCACACCCTTCTGATCCCACCAAACACACAACATTGTCTTCCGTCCATAGCGATTTCGATTTGCAGTCGATGTCAATGGTCCGCTTGGAGTTACCCATTTACGCTTAGGATTCTCAAAATATATCTAATTTTTATTGCCACTTACAATTCGATAGAGAAATGATATTTGTATCTGGCGAGCAGCATTTCGCAAATGGTTTTTCAATCTTCCTGCTGTCTTTAATTCAGTTCATGTGGAAACTATTTTTCCATCTTCTGGATCTTTCCCATGGCTTTCGAAGGTATAAAGACGGCTTCTCGTGTGATCGTTTGAGCGTCATCCTCATCCCACAATGCTTGCTATTCTCTGTCTTCAAACTTTTTTGGTGGTCTTTCACGTTCTTCGTTTCTCACGCCAATCGCCACTTTTGAATTTTTTAAACCACTCAAAGCACTGTGATTTACCAAGAGCATGTTCACTGTAAGCTTCGACAAGCATTCGATGCGATTCAGCAACAGTTTTCCTCAAATGGTAACAGAAAATCAATGCTGTCCACAAATCCAGTAGTTTCCAGGCACAAAATTCAACATGTTTAACGCTATTACAAACTATGCTGTTGTATGAAACTTGTATTGATGTGAGTGGAAAATATTTGTCAGATGTCAACAAGGGAATGGCACCAATGATGCGGTTTGAGGGTAACTACATTGATAGCTGGAGCCATCTGTGGGCAATTTTCGGTTTCATATTATCAGACTTGATATATTAGACATCAATTGCTGCGGAAATAAGCTTGAATCTCAGATAGTTTTTTATTGCTCGTCACTGGATGTCGAGTCCAGTGAATAGTCTGGCGTTGTTGGATATAATAAAAGTCAGATATTTATTAAATGATTTTTTGTTTTTTAGATAGAAATTCAGCTTGATATACTTCGCCTCACGATTTTCTAACTCATTTATATCTTCCAAAAAGTACGACTTGTGGAACTCTACAGAATAGCTCTTAGTTTAGGCAATTTGATGTGATTTTTTTTTCAATCAGCCATTTCTTCCTATTTGGGAAAAGAAAAAAGTCTGGGGATACCAGGTCCGTAGAATAAGGTGGATGTGGTATCAATTTGTTTTTTTTTAATTAATAATAGCGGTTTCTTTTGATCTTCTACATTCTGTTACCGATTCTTTTAATACCGTTTTGAAATTATTCCAATTGATTTTGGGTCTCGATTCCTATAATTATATAATTCATTATAATTAATTAATTAAAATAAAATAATTGGATTAATTAATAAATTATAATTAATTAATTTAAATAAAAATAACTGTATGTTATGCCGTCGGTAGATTTAAATTCAATATGGTTCCTGATGGCGAAAAACCCAAAAAAAGAAAAAATATATGAACACTCCACAATCATTCAGACATTAATCAGTTTGTAGCATGAATTAGCCAATTTTACTGTTGCAAGAACGAACGAATAGCTGGTGGTGAACCGCATTTTTAAAGTAAAAACTTCTCTAGCAGCGTTGAGCGATTTTTGGTAGAGGCAAAACTTATGGGTTCGCGACACAGACATGCTAGTGAATTGTTGCGCCAGACTGGCGACGTGCAGCGGCCTGTGTACATTTTTGTTTCTTGTTTCTTATTTCAGTTACCATAAGCTGATTGTATCTTTTTAGAATATAATGAAATGATTGAAAGTACGAACGATCTAAGTATTGTTGAAATTAACGATGAGAATGATGCTAAGAATGAAAATAAAGTTTATTAACATCTATATAAATACAAATACAAGGTATAAATAATATAAGTGTATACTAATTATTATTTCAATTAAGTTGTATTTATATTTTATACTGAGCTTGCACAACCCATCATATGTTTTGATTAATAAATAAACTATATGGAAATGTATATAATTAATGCTCGGAGTAGCAATAGATGTGAAAACTAGACTAATGTTAATAATTTGAATTGACATATTACAAATTTTTATTTTAAAATTATTCACGCCATAATTAAGTAATAAATTTAAAAAAAATCTCTTCTGTCGGCAGTCTCTATGACTGCCTACCTTTCTTATTGTTTTCGCCAAGAGAAAACGCTTTTATCAACTCTTCATAAAACTTGATCAATAATGGAGCATAATAATCTTTTGAAATCGTCCTATCCTGTTCCAAATACTGGATAGAAGATAATACTTTGCAAATTATAGAAAACCACTGTTTTGACTGTTCCTTCCCTTCTGCCCTATAGTAATGAACCCACGTTTCATCAACAACGACGAATATCCAATGAAACCCTTTTGGATTGCGCTTATATATAAGATATGTTTCACTACTTTTTCAACCACTTTTTTTTTAATTTAACATGACCCCAGAGAAAATAATCTAAAGGTGTTAAATCACATGACCCTCGTGGCCAATGAACAGGTCCGCGCCTCAAAATAATTTGCTTTCCGAATTGTTCTCTCAATAAATCGATTCTTACGTTGGCTGTGTGACAGATGGAGCCATCCTCTTGGAATCGCATCTCCTCCAGATCTATACCATTCAAATTCGGAATTAAATAGTTATTGATCATCGCTCTGTAACGATCTCCAATAACAGACTGATAAATCTGGACCTCCAATAAACACTGCTATCAACAGGGACGATATTTTCTTCAGAACGCACAGTTTTCTGTCTGGTTTTTGTTTTAATGTCGAGAAACGTGAAAAGGGTTCGAAATTTGTTGATAATTCAAAGAAATACATTGTTTGATTGGGCGATTATACACATCACAAAATTGTTGATAATAAACTTCGACAATTTGCAAGCGTGGCTCTGATGTTAAACATGTGTGCCATGATGATTTACTAGCGACACCTATCAAAAGTTTGGCCACACTAAAAAATCACCCTTTAAGTCTAATCACTGCAGTGCCATTTGATTCCGTTTTTGATCTGCAATAAGCAATGGGCCTCCCCATGCCTATCTGTTCTTGTAGGATGTTCCATACGCCTCTATTCGATATATTTATCAACAGTCGATATATTTATCATTTCAACAACCTCTAAAATTTACTCTACGATCGTTCAATCATGGATTTTCGTGACCATTATCTCAGTAGGGACATCAACGAGGCGTCCTGAGCACTGAGCGACACTCGTGTTGATTCGACAACATCGGGACTCAAACAACTTATGAATCATGAAATATGAAGGTCAGAGTCCCCATAATAATGCCGATAATGCCCCATAATAAACTTAAATTAAAAAACATTATTAAAACAACCGTTTTAAATAATTTACTTCGACACCTTTTTGCAATCGCATATAGAAGTACAAATATGTATAAGCAAATTAAAACTGGGTATATTTTAAAACAAATATTTTTTATGACTATTAAAATGAAGTAATCAGAAATCATTGATGTTTGATTATACTAAAGGTGAAAGGATGTTTGCTTTTCGAAGCTGGGGTAAATTACAATAAAAACATGTTACAACGAGATACTTCCGCCTTGATGGGGAGATATTGTTTGTTTAAAATTATCATCGAATAATATTTGTCATTAATATAACTTGTTTTCAAATACGAATTGACTTACATGTAAATATTTCTCAAAATAGCACCTTTAAATTCACACATCAGTAATTACAGTTATGTGGTACATCAAATAGAACGAAAATGAAGGAGGAGAACGCAAATTAGTCCCGAAATAAATATTAGATAAAAATATTAATTTATTAATATATATATATATATATATATATATATATATATATATATATATATATATATATATATATATATATATATATATATATATATATATATATATATATATAAGGGTTGCTATGTATGTATCCGAAATTAGTACAATTAGTACAATAGCATAGCAACGAATTAGTACAAGGGTGTTGGTTTGCGCCATCTGACATATACTTCTTAAAGTTTGGCATTTTTGACTATATACGTACTCAGAACATTTTGTCATACGGACGCTATTTTTGTTGTTTAGTGACTTGAAAATTTTTTCTCAGTCAAAAAATGGAATAAGAATTTTCGTGCGATGATTTACTATGACTTTCGACATGGATTAACTCAACAGCAGAACATCGATCAACCCACTTCGGCTTTTGGTGATGAAGCACCACCATCTAAAACCACTGTATATCCCAGGTTTGGTGAATTCAATCGTAGCCGTCGTTCGCTCGCGGACGAATTTAAAGAAGGTCGTCCAAAATCGGTTGTTGTGCCAGAAAATATCGTTAATGTACGTGAACTCATAAAGCAAGATCATCATATGACATACCGTGAGATTGCGGCATCTCTCGGCATTAGTGTGACAAGGATACATAACCTTTTACATAAATATTTAGCCGTGAAAATGATTTGTGCTCGTTGGATTTCACATAATTTAACAACCGCTCAAAAAAGGCTCATGTCGATTGGTGCAAAGAAATGCTGTCGACTATGTGGGTCTTTGAAAATGAACCAAACCCAATAAAAGTTGTTCGCGCAAGAAGCACTTGGAAGCAAATGGTTGTCTTTTTTGGGGATAAATGGGCATGTGGCTACAGAGCCACTAGAGAGTCGTAGAACAGTCAATCCTATCGGTTATCCGCCATACAGTTCTGATTTGGCATCCAATGATTTGTTTTTGTTCTCTTTCCTGAAGAACAAACTGAGTGGTCTACGATTTTCAACGCCAGATCAAGCGGTTGATACGCTCAAAATGCATGTGCAAATGCATGTGCTATAAAAATTGATTCAAAAGTATGCAAAAAGGTACCGATGATCGCGGAGAATATTTTGAAAAATAACAAAACCATTATCAATGATAAATATTTGTTTTATTTATTATTTCCGATACATAAATCTCGTCTCTCGTATATATAGGATGTAAGGGAAAAAATTTGCATACATTTAATCAACGATTCTTCCCATCATTTTAAAGAAAAAAGTTCCTTACAACAAGGATCAAGAATTTTAGGGTTTACCGAGAAAAAATACTACAAACTTGTATAAGAATGAACATTTTAGGCAAATATTTATAAAAGTGTATTTGACAAATATTAATTGATTATCATTTTAAAATAAATTATAAATAAACTAATGAACATTGTTAGAACATTTTTTTTTTAATTAGGAATCACACCAATCATACCCATAATACATCAGCCAAGAGGGAAGTGACGTCGTAACATCGTCACGACGAAGAATGCTATTTCAAAGTAGCAGACAAAAATGATTTCAAAAATATATTCTGTACGCGAATATCACGATATGATTTGTATTTACGTAGTAACTAGGCATATTTACGGGCAGCGATACCCAGAAAGGCCGCTTCCAGCTCGACAAACATTTGTCCAAGTTTCCAAGTCCAAGTCCAAGTAAAAAAAACAAATTTTACATCTTCATAAAGAGGATTCTACCAAAGCAGTTTTCGAAGTTTTCCATTGGATTGTACAGTATATATATATATATATATATATATATATATATATATATATATATATATATATATATATATATATATATATATATATATAGAGAGAGAGAGTACTATATATATATATATATATATATATATATATATATATATATATATATATATATATATATATATTGAGTTTTTTGACTTCGTTGGACTGCGTCCAATGAGACAACAGTAGTCAAGAGTTATATACCCCCGACCGTTGGGTTCTACAATCTCATGTGGCCTCTCAAACCCTTGAAATAAAAGAAAGGGATGAGCTAAATACGCGAAACGACGCTCGCAACATTCCAAAAGTATAGAAATCCATTCTGAAAAAGAAAACACGCGGTAACGTGGCGGCGAAGAAAAAACATTAATAAACGGACATCCGACGGCGTTGCCGAGCGCCGCGAATAGTCCCGAATTACCCCGATACAATCTGCGCAGTCACCGGCCGACTATAAGACCTAGCGTAACGACCCGTACACGTCAGACTCTTCAAACGAAGCGGACAACATTTGAGAATTGATCAGCACTTGATCGAAATTGTAAACTGCGCAAAAATGTTGGTTTTATTTGTTGATGAAAGGTTACGCTAATAAGTTAAGTTAATCAAATAACTTATTTAATAAGACAAAGTTATACTAGCCTAACTTTTGTATATACTATCCTTTAATAAGAAAAAGACACTAGGTAAAAGTCATATAATGTCGAAAGTACGTTACTGTGTCACTGTGGATTTTCCTTGTTTACATGTCGTAACCCGATACCGTCTCCAGAAGATACAAAATTCTTGTTGCCGCTTTGTATGTGGTTTGCGCAAATATAATCACGTTTCAGGAAAAATAAATGATTTGGAATGGTTAAAGATGGTTTCTTTATTTGAATATAGCTTACTTTCGCATATTGAACGTTTAATGATTACCTCCTCATATATTGCCTCAGAAATAAATATTGCCATCAGAAATAAATTAAATTTTCGACGAATTATTCATGATTTATACCTTCGTCATAGTGCCCTTCTTACTGTGCCACGTTATAGCACAGCCATGTTTCATCGTTCTTTCTGTTACAATGCTGCTAAATTGTTTAACTCTCTAAGTAGAGATTTTAGATTTCATTTAATGTTCTACAGAAAGGACATTAGATTTAAATTTAAACAATATCTGCTATCAGCTCCGAGATAGAGCATTGTATATTATTTAATGATTATCTTCATTTTTAATTAGTTATTTTCCTTTATATCATTTATTGATTGATTTGTCTCTTACTTTGTGATAGTTCATTTTTTAAATCGAATAAAACAATTTTATACTTTGTTATCTATCACTTTTATGATATTTATGTAAAAGTGATAGATAAAGTATAAAATTATTTTATTCGACTTTATATCAATGTTTTGTAATTTTAAATACTGGTTGAACTATTATTTGTTATTGCTTATTTTTGTTTGTGTTACACACATACGTCGCACACATACGTTGTTCTTATTTTTATTTTTATCTGCTGAATGTTAGTTTCTATTTATATGCTTTATTTGTATCTAATACCATATGATTGTATTGTAATTGGTTTTTGGTTACGGGTTGAGTATGAGTGGCTCGTTGAGCTACATTTCGCCCTTTCCATTTCATTTCCCTTCCTTTCCATTTCATTAATTTGTAAAGGCATTTAATATTATTCTTATATGTTATATAATACAATATATACCTTGTAAATCATCGACAGCAAACAAAGTTATAAACAATGTGTTAAAGCGTTGTTCTATATTTAGCAAGACGATTGCTCTAACTGCTAACCGCTACAAACAATTGTTTAAATTAAACTGATACAAAGAAAGGATATCGGTCACTGGTAATAAACGAAGTTAAATTATTCGACATAGAAATCATTGGCAACATGTTACAAGACCTATACATTAAAAGGAAACCTTGTCGTGACTGAAACAGATATTTCTTTATAAAAATATCTATTCTCCAGACCTAGTATCATAGGTTTAAAATATTTTAGGCTCGATGTAACCCAGCTATTGATAATACATATTAAGAAAAAGTTCAGAAATGCGCTATTTTTATATAAGATCAGTTACTTTGTTGGCTAAAATTGTAGTTCATCCAAAGCAAACCATCCAAAAATTAGCCACAAAGCTTAAAACTTCATGATGTACAAAACAAGTGAACAAAATGTACATTGAAAGAACGTTAGTACCATTTCAACTTCCAATTGAAAACAAAATTCACTTGTAACCGCCTGCAATGCAGTTTTGTCCAAATTAGGCAGAGATCCTTTTCGTCAATAAATTGTTACTGGCGATGAAGAGTGTGTTCTAAAAAGCAATGGTTAACTCCAGGACAACCACCTTCGCCCACTTCAAAACAATGTTTTTACCCTAAAAAAGTGTGATTGTCAATATGGTGAGATTTTACAAGAATTACTCACTCTGAAGTTCTGAATCCTAATGAAACCATAAGTGCTGAACATGGCTTTGATTCAACCACGTCGCAGATTGATTAATTGAAAATATGTTATACTCCAGAATGACAATGCAAGACCACGTAGTCCCAGAATCACCCAAGAAATAATCATAGAGTTAGACTGAAAAATACTTGCTCCTGACACTGCATCGTCAAATTTCCATCATTTAAAATATATGGAACATTTTCTTTATGGAAAAAGATTTCCTACTGAGACAGCTATCAAAACTGCACTTTTATTACAGAAAGAGAATAAAGTTTATCAGAGAGATGGGGGTATAAAAATGGGAGTAAATAATATGAAAATTTTTACAGTATTAAAAAAATCTCTTAAGGATACACCTATTAGTTATTTAAATATTGTTCTTATTAATCTTTACATTCAATCCCATTTTGCAAAAATTTTCTATTAACATTTTCATTTCTTTATTTTTCAAAATATAAGGGTAAAATCTAGATTATTCAGTCTCCAATCTTAAACCGACCGCAAACAAAAGAAAAAATCCTTCTCGTAAACCGTATTCTGGAATTTCAAGATCGCCTGTGATATCAAAATAATATTCTGGCGCGCTCCAGCCACCGTTTTCCAGTCGTGTCTTGTCGAATTTCCAAGGCGAATAATTTTCCGGCCAAACGGATTCCGCACACACGTCGCCAGCCACTTTGTACCGTCTTTTGGGACGCTTTTGATGCGGGAATAACGCGGTAAACTGAGGTGAACAGTGCAACTGGTTTGGACTTTAGACGTTGCAGAAGCGCAATGATGATAAGAGCTGTTTTCTAATTCAAGAGATGATGAAGGGTAGTCTTTTCCTTTGTTTTAGGTTTATGTTTTATATATCTTGTCATGTTGGCATATCCCATTTTCTTTTTTTATTAATATAAATATGTAGTATTATGTGACAAAGGAAACGAAACGCTATAAGACTAAATAAAACACCAAGTTTTATCCAGTTTTCGATACAATTTTTATTCTCCGCTTCTGATGATTTCTTCAAAGCGAGCAGCGACCTCTGTTGAATAACCTATCAATAAAGACGGCATCCACGAAGAGGTTTCTTCAGCTTAGGAAGCCTCAAAAACTATGAATTATATTTCCACAAATCTGGACGCTTTATTTCTAATACTTATTTTGCGACTACTCAATACAAAATTCTTAATTTTGGTAATATTTTCTCATTGGTTGACGTAGAAAGTCTGTCTTCCTTAACAAGGTTCATCTTCAACTTCTTCTATACCGCCACAAGTCCTTGTAGGGACCTTGTCCTTGTATTGGACCGACAACTAAATTGAACCATTGTCATATATCAAAAAGTATTTTTTCAATTTCAGTATTGGCAACACCAAGCGATATGCATCTAACTTCATTGCATATCGGCCATATTGTTTGTGACGTTGAACGTCTGTGTTTTATTATGAAAAATATATTTTTAATATTTTTAATGCAAATTCCATCGATCCGTGCTAAGAGTATAGTTAAGTTAAAGATAAGCATACAATGTTTGTAATTTGTAGTATAGAAGCGTAATTTATCTACAATCAAAATACGCGAAACGATTGCCGGTATTTGTAAGTTATATCTTATTAGATTTGTTTTTATGACGTATCCACACTGTTGATTAAAATTGTTATTGTTGTTATTTGTCATGTCTTTACCTGAATATTCTAAATCGTGAATGTAGCCGCTCATAGAATCGCACCGTTGCAAAACCTTTATTCCTCGTTTTACGGATTTCAGCGGCATATATTGTTTCAGTACAGATCTGTCTTTGAATGTTGTTATTGACTCATCAATAGATTGATAATTACCTTCTCCAACAATCTTCTAAAAAGTGTATTTAAAGCAGTTTATCAACTTTTGTGTATAGCATAGCTTCTCAGCTCCACCAGTTTTCTCAAGGTGATCGAAGTATAGTTTTGATTTCAACCGAGGAAGGTCTGTCTTCCTTAACGAGGTTCATCTTCAACTGCTTCTGTACCGCTACTAAAGTCCTTGTAGGGGAAAGTCTGGTATATTAGACCGGCAACTAAATTAGACCACACTCATATTTCAAAAAGTTTTGAAATTTTTTTAATTTCAATAGTAACATTTGTAGGATATATTTTATTAGATGTGTTTTTATGACATATGCACACTCTTGGTTAAAATGGACCGCAAGCGTTTAGATAAAATGGATCCAATTTACCATACCGTCCAATACCGTACCGTACCGTCGAATTTACCGTGTCCATTCTTTCTTATTACAGATGACTGATGACAGAATTGAAGGGAAGGGAAGATTGCATAACATTCAAAAAGTGACTTTAACGAGGGATTTAGACATAGGTGATACAAATGAGTCCATAGAAATTAACAAAAAGGCCGAGTATAATAACCAATTAGTTTAAAGATATTCTAATAAACCATATTCTGAAGTTAGAACATCACATGTTCGGATTGACAATCAACGATGTTAGAAGACTGGCCTTTGAAATCGATGACAAGAATAATATAGCGCACAAATTCAATCTAACTAAAAAAATTGCAGGCAAGCATAGTACTAGGCTTTCCTAAAAAAACATAAAGATAAAATAAGCCTGAAGCTACCTCCCTACACAGAGGCAAAGGATTTAACTGGGAAAATTTGAATCAGTTTTTTGATATATATGAAAGTATTGTTGAAACAAATAAACTGACTCCTAATAAAATATTCAATGTTGATGAAAGCGGATTTCAAACAGCGTAGAAAAAACCTCAAAAAGTTAAAGTTGACAAAAAGAAAAAACAAGTGGGTGCTTTAACTAGCGGTGTAAATACCACAATGGTTGCTTGTGCTAGTGCATCTGGTCAATTGATTTCGCCAATAATAATTTTTAAGCGAATGCGAATGAATAAACAGTTAAAAGAGGGAGCTCCAGCTAATAGTATTGTTACAGTTTCGGAATCTGGTTACATAAATTGTGAACTGTTCAATCAATGACTGCAGCATTTTATTTCTGTGCTCAAACCAACAAAAGAAAAACTATTGTTACTACTCGATGGTCATACGACACATAGTAAAAATTTAGATGCTTTGTTTTATATTTTATAGATATTTATTCCATACGTTTCAATATAAATTTGGTTTATTTTGCTACAAAAAAAGGGAAACTTACACATTATTGTCATTTAATGTCAAAGTCGAAATTACTAGCACTAATTTTTCACACTATAAAGCGTTTTAAACGATTCACGTCGCATTAAGAAACAGACCATTAATTGTTTTATTAAATGTACTGTTCAAGATGTCCACCATCCCATTCTTGATGAAAGAAGCTTCGTCGGTTGATAAAATATTAAACAAAAAATTTCTATTCCTTTTCTTTTGGCCAATAGATTATTCACAATATTTTTGACTGTGTAAAAAACAGCGAATAAGAGTACTAGATTGGTTAGTTTTATATATTCATATTTAGAAGTTCAATATCCCTCTTCAACAAAATGTAAAATGTGTTCTTCGACTTCAGAACCGACTTCAGAACCGACTTCTCACACTAACCGTATTTAAAAGATTTTGAGAAACTTAGACAAATGTTTGCCGAGCTGGATGCAGTTTTTCTGGGTATCGTTACCCATAAATAAACATAAACTTCTCGGAATTTTGGAGAGTGTATCCGTACATATGTAAGAACATCGTGATATTTCAAGACAAATATATTTTTAGTCTTAAATCGGAGTTAAATGCACGCACTGACATACGCGACGATATGCGACGTCGCCACATCGCTAATGTGGAGTATGATTCTTAATTTAAAAAAAATATATTTTAAAAATGTTCATTGATTAATTTGTAGTTTTTTTGTTAAGTAATAGTCAAGTAATATTTGCCAAATATGATTTTACACATATTTGCTTAAAATGTTGGTGTTTTAATTACTTTGAAATTGTTTTTCTCGGAAATTCTTCTTTCAAATGATGTGTTGAAAAGAATCGTTAATTAAATTTTCGAAAGTTATCTCCCTTACACCTTGTAGTATAGAATGAATAAGTGTGGGACAAGCCGAGGTTCATTAAAACTTAGTACATCACTTGAAAGAAACTAATTTTTAAAATACAAAATAAAAAACAAAGGTATCATTTTGTATCGTCAGATCCATTTCACGGTTCATAACAGAACCGTAACCAGGCTAGCAATTTATTTCGGAATAAACATTTCTGCGGAGGACCAGGATTGGGTCTTTTGTTCGATATCCATTTAAAGCTGAATTTGAATGAATCTGATAAATTCCAATTTACGTCACTGTTTATGCGGCAACTGACGAATTAACATCGCCATTTGGGAAAGGTTTGAAAGGACGGTGTAAATTATTTTAGCGGATTTCGTCTGCTTTGTACACCAACATAAAAAGGTCCTTTTTCGTATAAAGAAATCAAATATTAATATAGAATAGGGTGAATTATTAAAACTGATTTTTTCAGATTACAATGTTTAATTAAAAACAAATAATATTATACTAAAGAAAAAATAATAATATAATATATTAAAAAGAGATAACATAATTTACTATTTCATGCATATCTTCCTTAATATTTCACCCTAACAAAATCTGAATATCGGAGGACAGTCTTGTGTACCTATAGCAAGTTTGAGGGCACCCAAGTCAGGAATAAAGAAAAATGTTTATTCAGATTATTTATCAACGGAGTCCCAAATCAGAAAAAGATTTGCTGATCGTTAAAACAAACAGAAAAAAGTTTTTCCAAAATTTTGTGATTTGGTACAGAACTACTTGGCTCCTTCACTTTAAACCGACCCAAAAAGTACAAAATATATAATGACGGCTTAAGAGCTCACCACCACTCAAAATTCCAGTAATTTTGAGCAGATTTTAACGTATATTTATTGATTATTAGCATATGAACTTATGTACATTTGAGAATCGATAAAACAATAATACTAGGAAAAATAACAAAATAGAAGAACTAAACAATGCTATGTGCATAATTACTGGAACAATCAGACTAACTCCTACCTGCTGGCTTCCCTTATGAAGTAATTATTGTCTGAATGATTGTGACGTGTTCATATATTTTTTTTGGGTTTTTTCGCCACGATCTAAAACTCAAAAAATATCAAAAATATCTATTCTTATGTCAATAAAGAATCAGTGGACAAAAAATAAAAACAAAACGGAGACAAATTTCTCAGTGATTCTTTTTCTGTAATAAATTTGCCTAACGAACAAAAATTTTTAAAAAATATTCTAAAATAAATACAAACTTTTGAACGTTAACGTTTTGGGAGGTCTTATCCTCCCGTTTTCAAAACAAATCTAAAAAAAAATATATTAATTTCTATATATACTGAAAAGATAGGCAGTAAATATATTTTGTGTATATGTCAATGGATCACATCCAGGTTGTACAGCAGGCCATAGAAAAGCACAACGAATACACCATGCCACTGTGCTCAGCTTTTATCGACTACGAAAAAGCATTTGACTCCATCTCAAAGCATGCAATAATGGATACACTGCTTAACCAAGGGGTAGATAAAGCATATGTAAACCTATTAGGATCGATATATGATGGAGCTACAGCCACAATTTACCTTGATGATCTTGAAGTGTGTATTCTTTTCTCGGCTGGCCTTGAAGAAGTATTCCGTAAACTGGATTGGGAACAAAATGCAGATGATATTGTTCTCGTTTCACAAGACCCAAATGAGCTGCAAAGACGCCTACAACAACTGCAAAGGTCTGGCAAACCATTTGGCTTGAAAATAAACCTGAAAAAGAGTCAGGTTATGTTCAATAACTTCGCTCAGGTCAGAAGAATTTCAGTTTTAAGAAAGGATTAGGAGATTGTGGACAGCTTTATATATCTTGGCCAGAGGATTTCAATGGAGGGGAATACCGCCCGGGAGGTGGAACGGCGTGTTAAATGTGACTGACAGGCATTTGGCAGACTCAATATAGTGTTTAAGAGCCGACTCCCACTTTGCCTGAAAAAAGTCTTCGATCAGTGCGTTCTGCCTGGACCCTCACATCGCAATCAGTCAAAGAACTTCGCGTAGCACAGAAGGGAATGGAAAGATGTATGCTTGGCATTACAAGACGAGACAGAAAGTCCTGCGCATGGACCAGGAAACAAACGAAAGTCTGCGACATCATTGGAAGAGTAAATCAATTGAAATGGAAATGGGCAGGCCATATAGCGAGGCGATGGGATGACAGATGTACTAAGGCAATCCTGGAGTGGATACCGCTTGATCGCAAACGTCCGCGAAGAAGATCCAAAGCACGATGGATTGATGATATCGTTAAGTATATTGGATCAGAGTGGCAGAGGAAAACCCAGGACCGTGAAAGTTGGAAACATGCTGAAGAGGCCTTCATCCTGCAGTGGATCGACACGGGCTGATAATGGAGAGAGCCCCCTACGATCCTACCACGGCAGCTGAAACGATTTCATAAGGACCAACGCTACAACGATAGAATGGAATGAAAACAAAGATATTAATGTTCAGTTTGTCTGCGTGTTGTTTGTGCATTGTTTGTTTTCTTTTTCCTTTTTTTCCCTTTCTTTTGTATACACTCATTGGACTATACGTTTATATGCTGCATAATACCATACGAATAAATAAATAAACTGGAAAAAATTAAGTGGAAGAAACATCTAAGATACAGATAGTCATGTCCCTGAATAATATGACCTTGACCTGGACTAAGATAACCAGAATCACAGTGAACAACAACAGTGAAAACAGCATTGCCCAATAATCTCGCTTTTAAAAAAACTACTTCTTTCCGACCAACAGTTTGTTCCTGCTCAAAATCAGATAATTGCCTGGAACGACATGGTGCTCAAACTGGTAACCCTTACACCATTTTTTTTTCGCGAAAACACTTGGTTTTTTGATTCTGGTTATAAGGCACATTTATCTTTCAAATGATGTAAAGAATTCAAATTGCGATAATAATTTCTGTTGCACCCTGTATAATGGGTATACTATTTATGTTCTCCAATCTAAAACAGTATGAGTTTGCAGATAAAAACTTAACATATTTATAATAAATATTTTTATATTGAAACATTTCATAAAGTGAACCAATAAGTGAACCTAAAAAAGTGAACCAATTTTTTTCCGTTATAAAAAATGTAATATAAAAAACCCCCTGTACGTGGTAAAACAAACTGTTCCAGTAATAGAAACATTAAACCGGGTGAAGTTGGACGTTATTCAACAATGCCAAGCAGGAAATTGTTGCATTTTGCATAAAGGCGACTGGAAAAAAACTCATAGTGTTTTTCTCCCGGCGATCCTCCATGGAAAATACTCAGAATTGCTGATTAAAATTTTACTGCCGGGGGTTATTCCCTGGTTAAATTAAGAAAACGGCGCTTGTGAGCGTCTTTTGTTTAGTTTTTACCGGGGGCTCAAAAATATTTAACAGTTGGTAATGAAGGGTCTCACAACCGTATAGAAAGATCGAGAATACAAGTTGAATGTAAAGAGCTTCACAATAAGGACGATAGGATTTTGACAGCTAATGGCGACCATATTTGATATTCAATTCTTGACATTTGCTGTCAATTGTTTTCAGTAAGGTTTGCCATTTTACAATAAACAAGTTTTCGTTGCGACAATGTTTGGAAAATGTCCAAACATTTAATCAAAATTCGAGACGTTTTGTTGCTGCTAAAAGAGCATTTCGTTTAAAACGCAGTCATCGTTCTGCTCCTTCTTATCAAGCCATTCACCGCATAATTGATAAGTTTGAACATGAGTTTAGTAATCTCACCTTTTTCACCTTGCAACTGGCCACCAAGATTTTGTGATTTAACACTTTTTGACTATTTCTTTTGGGGCTATGTTAAATCACATGTTTACACCAACAAACCTAAGACTCTTGATGAACTTGAAGCCAACATACGAGCAACCATAGTCGCCATATGCGATACGCTCCACCAAGTCATCGAAAATTGGGCCAATCGAATCAACCAGTACAAGAAGAGTCGAGGTGTTCACTTGAACGACATTTTATTTAAATGATAAATGGCATAAAATATACCACCTAATAAAAAAATGTGCACCATTTTCGGCCGAATTTTCTGTGTTTTATTTCAAATTCAAATTATATCGCTCTTATTGGGAAACCCTTTACCAGTCTCTTCTTTATGCTAAGAATTAAAGCACAACCACTCCTTATTTTCTGCAGCTTCCGAGCAGCGCGTCCCAGTATAATGTGTTTCACCAGACTTATTTACTATTGAGCTCATGTGTACGTAAACTGGATAACTCTTTGGATATTTAACTGCGAATTCAATTGCACATGTTGTCATCTAGTGATGACCATTATTTTTGTCTTTTCCCAATTAATTTCCAAACCCAGCTTTTGACTCTTATCCTGCAGACGTTTTGTTATTTCGGTAATCTTTTATACACTACCTGCCATTAAGCTGGTGTCGCCTGGAAAACGAAGATTGTTAATTAGACTCTCACCAACCAAACATACCCTTCCCCAATTATTTAGAGCTCGTCTCATGATAAATTCACCATAAATGTTAAACAAGTGAGGCGATAGGATGCATCCTTGTCTGATACCCTCACCCACGTTAAAGGATCGTCGGACGATTAACTTTAGACCCCAATACTTAATCAAAAGCATTTTTGTAATCTATAATATCTAACAAAAACGCGATGTTCAACTAAAATAGCGATGTTCAGCAAAAATGGCGATGTTCAACTCACGTGCTTTCTCTTATTTTAGGCGTTCATTTCTGATATGTAGTAGGACTTTACTTCCACGTGAGATAAGAGCTATAGTGACAAAATTTCATATTTTTGAGTTGTGATGTCATTTTCTTTTCTTGTGGAGTGGTATAAAGTGAAGGTTAATGACAGAGAATGAACCAATGCTTTCGAAATGTGATGTTGACGGAGGATACTGAAAATTCCATGGGCAGCTGGGTGAACAAATAAAACTATCATCAAAGTTCTAAGCAGCCTTGTGGATGTGAGAATCTGGCAATTCTTTGGCCACATCATGAAAAGAAATGGTAACATACTAGAATAGTTGATTATTCAGGGCAAAGTTAACGACCAAACACCTCGAGGATGAATAGCAGGCGGCATTTGGTATCCAGATACTTAAAACCTTTGCTTTTTCGATGCTGAATCGTGAGTTCAACTGGAGAGAGAAAATACAGGGTACAACAGAAAAACGGGTCATTTTTTATATCAAATATATCCTGTGCGTTAATTAGTTAGGGATAAAGCCACTACATTCACTATATTTGGAGCATCATCTTCTGCTTTTGGTGACGTCGCTCATACCTCCCAGCTTCTTCGACTTCAGAACCGATATGTCACTGCTGCTCACATTCTTGAAATTTTGGAACCACACTATCCAAAAGTCTTTGAAAAACTTGAAGAAATGTTTGCCAAGCTGGAAACGACTTTTCTGGATATCGTTTCCCTTAAATAGGCCTATTTTTCTAAATTTTAGAGAGCTTCTCCATAAATAAGAAGCATATCGTAATATTCGCGTAGAAAATACTTTTTTCATTTTAAATGGACAAACATTTAAACATTTTTTGGAAACATTTTTTGCGGTTGGTTTGCGATGTTGTCGCATATTGTTGGTAGTTTCTTTTTATTATTGTGTTAATATTGTTAATCTCTATCTAATATATATATATATATATATATATATATATATATATATATATATATATATATATATATATATATATATATATATATATATATGTATACGATGATTGTTAAAAGACAATTGAATAAATATAAAAACAAAAATATGTCTTAGTAACAAGGAACAATATGGTTGAACATTTGTAGTATCGATATCCTGCTTTTACATAAAGGTTCGCCTCTCGAGTTACTTACGCCCTTGATGCAAATCAAGCCCTCATCATCAGCATATTTGATGCTGTAAAAAAAAAGAACAGAGGTAAGAAAATGTCACTGTATGGGAGCAACAACAAACATAAAGTTGCTGAGAAACTCCTTATGGGCACTTACCATAAAAACTGTTAAAATTTTATTTCGAATAAAGGAAAAAATACCGTTTTTACGACTTTAATTTGACGGCAATTTTTTTCTCGAAAAGGCTTCGGAGATTTATTATTCGCCTTCCTCTCCGGGTTGTGTCGTTCTATTTTTACACAAGCCATATTTGCACACGGTTTTTTCCGGCTCCTTGAGAATTAAGTCGGCAAAAAAATGGTTTTCATTCGCTTTATATTTTTCTAGCCTTTATAATTATTATTTATTCGACTTCTTTATGTATGTATATATATATATATATATATATATATATATATATATATATATATATATATATATATATATATATATCATCATCAGCCCGTATCGATCCACTCCAGGATGAAGGCCTCTTCAGCATGCTTCCAACTTTCACGGTCATGGGCTTTCCTCTGCCACTCGGGTCCGGTATACTTAACGATGTCATCAATCCATCGTGCTTTTGGTCTTCTTCGCGGACGTTTGCGATCAAGCTGTATCCACTCCAGGATTGCCTTGGTCCATCTGTCGTCCCATCGCCTCGCTATATGGCCTGTCCATCTTCATTTCAATTGCTTCTTCCAATGATGTCACAGACTTTTGTTTGTTCGCTGATCCATGCCATGATCCTTTCCATTCCCCTCTGTGCCACCCAAAGTTTTTGAATTGATTGCTATGTGAATGTCAGGTTTCACTTCCGTATGTCATAACGGGTACAACACACTGGTCGAAGACTTTTCTTTTTAGGCAAAGTGGGAGTCTGCTCTTAAACACTATGTTGAGCATACCAAATGCCTACCAGCCACATTTAACACGCCGTTCCACCTCCCGGGCGGTATTCCTCTCCACTGAAATTCTCTTCCCAAGATATATAAAGATGTCCACAATTACCAAATCCCTTTCTAAAACTGAAATTATTCTGTCCTGAGCGAAGTTATTGAACATAACCTGACTCTTTTTCAGGTTTATTGTCAAGCCAAATGGTTCACCAGCCCTTTGCAGTTCTTGTATGCGTCTTTGCAGCTCCTCTGGGTCTTGTGAAATGAGAACAATATCAACTGCAAATCTAAGATGGTTTAAGTTTGCACCGTTGATCTTTACACCATCCTGTTCCCAATCCAGTTTACGGAATACTTCTTCAAGGCCAACCGAGAAAAGAATAGGCAATATTGCGTAGTCCTGCCGTACACCTCGTTCTAAATTAATTCCCACTTTAAGAACACCAAGGTGAATTGTGGCTGCAGCTCCATCATATATCGATTCTAATAGGTTTACATAGGCTCTCTCTATACCCTGGCAAAGCAGTACATTCATTATCGCATGCTTTGAGATGGAATCAAATGCTTTTTCGTAGTCGATAAAAGCCAAGCACAGTGGCATGGTGTATTCGTTGTGCCTTTCTATGACCTGCTGTACAACCTGGATGTGATCCATTGTACTGAATCCACTTCTGAATCCTTCTTGTTCTCTTGGTTGTGCGTCATTCAGTTTTTTTAATATTCTTTTAGAAATTATATATATATATATATATATATATATATATATATATATATATATATATATATATATATATATATATATATATATATATATATATATATATATGCAGGCTAACCCGCCATCTTTGTGGTGATCTGATGATGTTTGAGTTTGATGCTCCAACTAATGTGTTGTTGTTCATTCTGGAAATATTTGAACTCATTCCCATCTTGTAATGTCCTGGATATCACATTATTGTGTGTCTTGTGCTTCCCACCATAAACCTCAAAATTTAGACCGTCATTTCAGATGCTCTCAGTACCTGTTTTATCATCGTTTGTTCTCTTTCACCACCATTCCAGCTATCTTATCGTTGCATTAAAATTCAATTATAATGTCTCAAAATTTGCAAGCAAATCAAAATGTAATACAAACACGTTAAACAAAGCAGCGCATGTGATCTAATATAATAATGAGATAATATATTATTTACGTTTACTTATAAGTATAAAATGTACCGGTCCACGGAATACGGTAATCCACGATAGTACGGAATGGTCATCACTTACATCAGTATATACCAATCATCAGTTACAAACAAAAAGACATCATATAAAGTAACTTGGCATCCATATATATATATATATATATATATATATATATATATATATATATATATATATATATATATATATATATATATATATATATATATATATATATATATATATATATATATAGAACATACTAGGGTGAATCAAATATAAACCGGAATTTTACAATTACTTTCCTCGGCCAATCACGAGCGGGCTGTCAGTGTAAGTCATAGCAGTACAATGTATTAGGACTAGTGGAAACGCTCGGTGAGCTGTTCCACTAATTTCTTTTATCAGTACAGACGTCAGTGAGCAACACGTTCCACCGTCCCTTGCGTTACGGGTTATAATAAAGTTTTAACCAAGGAAGGCGTTAAACAATCCAAAATATTAACTCGGTTGAGGTTCAATATGCGGGGGATATCCTGCCTAAGATCCAAGTGTTTGGTTGGACCAAGAAGTTTAACAGTGGCCTAGAAAGTGTTGTAAATGTAAGTCATAATCGACGTCTTAAGTCAAGTGTCGCTGCTGACAATATTGTTGCAGTTGGCGATCTTATCGAAGGTGACTAGCGGCTCACTATTCATGAAATCGCTTTAAAGCTGGATATTAGCTTTGGAAGTGCTCAAACAGTCATCAGAAATAATTTTGGCTTGGCGCAATAAAATCTGTGACCGATGGGTTCGGTTTTGACGAAGAAAAAACTGGAGAATATGTACTGGGCAACACTTGAGCATCCTCCATACAGCCCAGATTTGTCACCCTGTGATTATTTTGTGTTTGCTCCCTTGAAAAATGTTCTTGGAGGGGTACGATTCGACAACGATCAAGATGTTGAGAACTTCGTGCGCAATTGGCTGATGACCCTAACTTCATAGCTTCTAAGAGCAAGGAATTCATAAGCTTCCAAACCTCTGGGAAAAATGTGTAGAGTAGAAATGTCCAAAAGTGATCAATAGTTTTTCTGTATTATTTTATAAATAATAAAACAATTCCAGTATATATTTGATTTACCCTCGTTTATTCACAAAGTAGAAGCAATTGAGACCAAAACTGCACTGACAACAAATTGTACTGACCGGTAAGTCGTAATTCAGAAATGCCGTTAGAAAAGAATCTTTTGAATACAAAACTATTTTGAAGTCAAGCAAGAGTTACGGTATCCAACTGTGTGAGTAGTGCCTCCATAAAAGAGAGAGAGAGAGAAAAACAACAAGGTACTCGCAAACATTCGTGATAGGACTAGAGTCCCAATAGCTAATCAAGAAACTCAATTAAGCCAACAACAAGACGAAGACCATCATTCTGACCTAATGAATTGGATGGAGAACGATTAAAAAAAACGACCAAAACCATGATCATATAAATCGGATATATCAAATGGTGGCTGGAATCACATGCAGCTCATGCCATCCTGCGGTAAACGTCCCCAACAGTCTGAGTGCGCGAGACCGTTCGTGGCCCATCTAAACTTGGGTAGATATCAGGTATGCACGAAAATGTGGGTCCATGGAGAAGAGTATTAAAAGATAAAGACAATTCACCCATGCTCCACGTGAATGTTTTACCATTCCTTCTTCCACCACCAAAACGTCAACAACCGTCTTCCAAGGCCGCTTTCTGACCTTAAGCCGTCTTCAGTTGAGCTTAAGTTTAACTCTTAGAGAGTAGTTAATAATAAACCGGCCATGTCGAATCTACGCATTCTTTCTTAACAATCTGAAGACAGAAATTACGGAAAAATTATTACATTTGAAAAAAAGAAAATTTTGTTCCACCAATATAATGCACCGTCTGACATTTCAGTGGTCGTCATGACAAAAATTCACGAATTGGGATTCGAGTTGATAACCAACTATCGTATTCGACAGATTTGATCCTCAGCAATTTTCTTCTCTCTCGTAGACTCACAGTTTCGCTCGGAAGGCAGAGATTTTCATCGAATGAGGAAACCATCACATTCGTAAACGACTATTTTGCAGAACAAGATATCAGCTACTATTTTGATGGATTAAAGAGATGCAAACATCGCCGGGAATAGGGTATAGACTTTTCTATAGAAGACTATATTAAAAAATAAAACTGATTTTGACAAAAAAATACTTGTTTCTCTGTTAGACTGGAAACTTTTCGCACTACCCTCGTAAGTATTAAAATGAAAAATATAATATTTAAAAAAAATTTTTATATTTTTACTATCGTTTTAAAGACTAGTTAAATCTTTTTTTTTGTCTCTAAATCTTACGCTTTTGATGATATAAGTGTGAGAAAAAGGAACGCAATTCATCCAACTGGGGTGAAAGTTTCTTTGTCGCGGAATATTTTTATGATAATGCGGCGAAAAGAAAACCCCGAGAAGAGAAGTGGGCGGAGGAGTGAGAGACAAGGGCTGAGAGATGTGTAAATTCATTTGATACGAATTTTATTACCTCCTTAAAATTTATTTTATTTTCTTTTCGTTCTGGATGGTGAATATCGAATTATGTAGCTGTCGTTGTGAAGCTGATATACTATTTTGTTTTTCAGGACAAAGAACCCTCGATATAACGAGATCTGAATTATGTATGTCGTTTAACTAATTATATTGTTTTTATCTGGAGGGACGTTGATTTTATTGACTATTGATTATTCTTTTTAATATCCCAGTTAATTAATATATATCCTATTAAAAACATTCGGTAATTAGTATGATTGAGTTCAATAGCTGGGCGTCTTTAATGCAGTTATTGGGAAAAAAACTCTCAGAGGACGGACACTACATCGAAAGATATGGACTACATGGTCTTACTAAACTCGAAGAGATTTACCACTAAACACCAAATTACTTGTTTTGCTATCCATGTTAACATCATCAGGAGATGATTTAATGTCTAATTTAATCTAGAAACGTGCGTCGAGAAGTTTCAAAAAGTGAGTGAGAAGTGTTTCAAAAGTGTTTAGTGGCAAATCTCTTAGAGTTTAGTGTTTCACACTGAAGGTTCCAATAGAATAATTGATACATGGTGTTAAATAAAGCAATGATACTGGTATTTTTTTTCCTTTATTTGGGTTTTTCGCCACTATCTAAATTTTAATAAATCTAGAATTTGTCAACACGCATGGTAATCTGGTCATAAAATCAATAGGAATAATTCCAAAACGGTATTAAAAGAATCGGTAACAAAATACAGAAGATTAAAAGAAACCGCTATAATTAATTTAAATAAAAATAACTGTATTGCTATGCCTTCGGTAGATTTAAATTCAATATGGTTCCCGATTCTAAAGAATACAATTAAACACATTTAAATATTTGAATACACAATCAGTACAATAAACAATCACACAGTAAACATTACCTATATATATATTTTGGTAGTATGTCACTGTCATGAAAATCTATTGTTGTCAATGTAAGTATCGTTGACATATATAAAAAAAAAACATATTTACTTTCACTCGTTACTTTATATATTACCAATTAATATAATTTATTTTTTAGTTTAGTTTTGAAAACGGGGGGAGAGTACCCTCCGAAAGGTTAACGTTAAAAGTTTGTAAAATTTTTTATAACATTTTTATATCTTTAAAATTTTGTTCGTTAGGCAAATTTATTACAAAAAAGAATAAGTGAGAAATTTGATTCCGTTTGGTTTTTTGTTTTTACCCAGTGATTCTTTCTTTAAATAAGAACAGGTATTTTTGATATTTTTTGAGTTTTAGATAGTGGCGAAAAACCCAAATAAAGGAAAAAAAATATATGAACACGCCACAATCATTCAGACATTACAATGATACTGGTAGCATATCGTTTGAGCTAGGAGCACTATTGATTTCCCTTTTGGAGACGAACCAAGCCAACATTTGATGCATCTTCAGTACGAGTTTGAAACTCCCCATAGCAACATGGTAATTATTTTTGTGAACCAAATTTTTCTAGTGTATTCAAAAATTAATGACAACAGTTTCAAGCAACGGTTCAGACTTGGAATGAAAACTTTTATAAAACTTCAGCAGTCCTATAAACATAGTGTTTTCTCGAAGGCTCAGGTTTTCAGGTGGTTTTCTTCTCTCCCCAATTATTTGGTCAAAATCTTATGAAAGCTTGTGTGAGTCAAATTCAACTCTTCCCCGACCATTCTGACCGTATACCAAAGTTCAGAACGCACCAGATCACGAATTCTATGGACATTTTCATCACTTCTTGCATTTAAAAACTTTCCACTGCAAGATTGGTGCAGTCTTAATCGCATCTCGGCATACTGAAATTACCTTAAACCAACTATACGTATTGAACACCTTAAATATAGAATCACAGAACAAATGAACATGATTAAAAGTCCGGATTGATAAATCCGACATATAATCGACAGTAAGGTGGAGCGAAAAAGCTCAATCAAAGTATCAAAATGTAATACCTCAAAAAAGTTGCCTAATGCACTACCAAGTATTTTAGTGAAAGTTTTTTAAAATTGAACAATATCTTCTGCCTCCCCAAGGCCCTTGAATATTTTCTTATTTTAAGATTTTCAGTGCTAACATAAACAAAAATAAAATACCAACTATCACCTAAATAATTATCTACTAGCGCATAAAAGCTGGCTAATGTACTTGTAATATATTACTATAATAAAATTTGAAATATACGAATTGATCTTATTTGTCTCCACAGCGACCTTGAAACTGTCTCAATGTACAGTAATTTTCATGATATTGACAACCATAAAAATTTGCAACTCTGCTATTCTACTTCTAAATTATAATGCATACCTCAATCAACTAGTTCCAATACCTCAATAACTAGAAAACGATATATTGTATCAATAAAACAAACTTTTTGATATATTTAGGACATTCTAACAAGTCAAAATGGATTTTTTAGTATCCATAAGTTAAAAAAAATATGCTACTTCTCGATGGCATATTGTGATTTAGTGTTAAAGTAAGGCATAGTCTTCCTGGAATCAACTTGTGCTCTTATGAATCCATTCCTCTTATCTATTCCGCAAACTGCTGCAAGTTCAGTACTAAGTTTAACACATCGTTCTACATACTCCGTGTGACACGGATACTTGCCACGGAACTGGTTGTTAGTCAGGGCGGTTAATAAATATTCGAATATCTTCAATGGAAACTCGAGAGAGAATAGGTGGTTCTGTTAGCTCACACTCTTGCCAGTTGGTTAGTTCAAAATATTCATTTGCGTCAAAATTTAGAAGAGAGAATTTTATACACTCTAACCTTACTAGGAGATGTCTTTTCTAATGCCAAACTTATTGCCTTTAAAACAGTTCAAGTTTTCGCTTGTGGATCCTGTAATCGGATATTATACTGAGAATGATGTTTTCGTGGTGGACAAAGAATCCGTTTCGTTGGATCACATCGTCAACAATATCTCGAAATTCTTTACCTAGATACCGAGACAACTAAACGTCTTCGGGGTGACAAAATAAGTTACAAGTTTCAAAATATTTTACATGCGTAATATGAAGTAATATTCTAAGTTACCATTGAAAGGTATTAGGTTACTTTTAGTTAAAAATTAAAATATTTGAGAATTGGATAAAAATTAGATATTAAAAAAAAATAAAGCCGCTGTGGAGGCCGAAAAAAATTTTAATATATTATATTATATTAAAAATATTAACATATACAACTGTATAATATATATTAACATAAAACTATTTGTTATTGTTGGTGGATTCATGCAGTTGTGGGTTGTATCCTTCTTCATCTGCAACAGTTTGAGGTCTTCTAGGTCTCTCTCTGGACAGATGGTATCGAAGGCGTCATGGTTTTTTTTTCAACTGTTAGTCGATGTCGCTCAGATCTTGTGTTCTAGTAGTAAGTATTTAAGCTTTATTTTAAATTTTTTTAGGTTTAATTTTATTATGTATTTCGGTATCTTGTTGAATTTTGCTACAGTTTCAGTTGTGAGTTTTTGTGTGAGTCTTACTTGTGTATTTTTATGAACTCTAATGTCTGATTTTCTTCCGGTTTCGTATGTATGTATTTGTTTGTTTGTCGTGAATGTGATAGTTGTCTTTATTAATTTATTTTGAATTTTGTATAGCAGCAGTATATTGTGATATTGTATTAGTTGTCTGATGTTTAGTTCTTTTTTTTTTGTATAGTTCTTCGATTGGCGTTAGTCTGTTGAGATTATATAATATTTTCAATGTCTTATTTTGTTGTCTTTGTAGTATATTTAAGTTTTTTTCTGTAGTATTGCTCCATGAATTAATCATATAAGCATTTTTAGATAAGAATAGTGCATGGTACAGTGCTTTTTTCATTTTTGTTGGTATAATGTGCTTCATTTTTAAGAGCAAAGTAATTGTTTTGGCATTTTCTTTTTATATTTTATTTATATGCTTATCCCATTTTAAGGTAGTGTGTATTTTAATTCCTAGGTAGTTAATTCCGGAAATGTCCTTTAATTTTTGGTTTCTTATCGTTATGTTTAAGTCTCTTGCTTGTTTATTCTTGTTAAATATTATGTATTCTGTTTTTGTTTCGTTTATCGTGAGTGAGTTGTCAAAACACCATAGTTCGTACTTTTTCATATCGTTATATATATTATGTTGTATTCTGTTGTAATCATTGTCAGAATACAACATGCACATGTTTTACAACATTGTCAGAATACAACATGCACAAGAACGCAACATCGAATAAATCGTTTGTATAGAGTATATATAGCAATGGTGGCAAGTTACCTCCTTGCGGCAAGCCGTACGCAGCTCTATTAGTGTTGCTTTCTGTCTCTCCTACTTTAGTCTTTTGGGGTCTGTTCATCAAGTAGCTTTCAATTATTCTTATGTAATTATCAAATCCATATGCAATGAGTTTTTTTAGTCATTTTTCTTTATTGATTGTGTCGAATGCTTTTTTCATGTCGAAAGATATTACTACGACCATGTGTTTCTTTTCTATGCATTTTTTAATATTTTCTATCAAATCATCTATTAATAACAAAAATAAAAACAGTAAAATATTACAAAATAACAAATACAACTTTGGCGCACTATTAAAAAAAAATCCAATGTTCGTTTTTTCACTCCAGCCTAAGCGACAGCATTCTCCCATCCGCTAAGAAAATTGTAAATGATATTAACTTTCATAACTCTTTCAACATTGAAAGTGACGACTGCATCGTTAAAACTAAACTATTAATACAGAAATCGAAAAAATCCATTAGGAAAATTACAAATTTAATAGATACTAACGATTCTAAATCAAATTTCATACCACGTTTGTTTTCCAGAAGGAAAACTAAATAAAAGTACCAACTCAAACAAATTAGAAGCACAACGTTTAATATCAGAAAAAAATATAAAGGAAAAGTAAATAAGCTAAAATAAGCGACGATCCAAACGATAGAGAAAAGAAGAAACTTATACAGAGGAAACAAACAAAATATGAAATATTATGGTGATATGAGAAGAGTTACAAGAAGAATGATACTATAATGAAACATATACTAAAATAATTGGAACATGAGATGCCTAAGAAGTATTGACCTGTGTGCGCGTCACATCTTTGTGCATTAAAACGCGAGCGGCAAATAAAAGTACGTACGATAAGAATAAAAATTTCGCCATTCTCTTAAGGGGACTTTGTACAAATTTGCTCTTTCCATAATTATTTACTACCAAAAAAAAAAAATGTTTACAACAATTTTCGGGAATAAAAACGGAACGTAACGAAATATCGGACCGAATCTTCAAATACGGTGAAGTTCCATATATACGGGACGCATGGCAACCCTAATTATACGGCGTCTGACGACCACAGTTTCACTTGTGGATTGTAATTTCGTATTGAGAATATACCGGGCGTACTTTATAAGGAAAACATCGGCTGTCGATCCAGATTTATATACTTTTTATGGCGAGCCGCTTTTATTTGCGCAGTGTGCGCAAATTTTAGCACTTTTAGCAAATCACTATTGTTTTTTTTATTACTTTCTTGGACATAAATATAGAAACTTGAAATTATTATTGGTTTAGCATTTTACTGGGTAAGCCACGGTAGAAGAGGGTGTTTAATGTAAATTGGATTTTGTGAAATAACGCACAGAAATTAGAAAAATTTTAATTTTGTTTTCCAAGGTAATTTTGTTTTCCAAGGCTCGTTGAAGCCAAAGCGGTAAACCTTAAAGCACTTTTTAGCTATTGGTTTTTTTTATTATTTTCTTAGACATAAATATATGGAACTAGAAATTATTGTTGGTTTAGCATTCTACTGGGTAAGCCACAATAGAATAGAGTATTTAATATAAATTGGATTTTGTGAAAAAAACGCACAGGAGTTAGAAAAATTTGGATTTTGTTTTCGTAAGGTAAGAAAGTTCAGTTTTGCTTTTAAACTCTTTATGTTAGGTACACCTAAATTTCAACGTACAATTTTCTTAGATACTATAGATTGATTTTAAATCTAAGTATTTAAATCTAAGTAATCTGAATGTGTAAATTTGCAACCCTATTTCTTAGTTATAGTTGTCCGATAAACGCAAACGTCAATCAGGTTTGCAGTATTGGAAAATTAAGTCAGAAAAAATAAAAAAATTGAAAAGATATATATCAGACATCACCACCTTTTTTCTTAAATTTGAAGCATCTACATCAAATGTTTCGGATAATTTATCTCAAAACTTGTTAAAGAACGAATTATTCATTAACGGGGAGGGAAGTGCGTCCGACAAAAAAAACCATCAAGAAGATAACATTGATATTGATGTTATATTACAAAAAGCCGAATATTTGATGGTCATACATCTAGATTCACCTCCTTCGATTTCATCACCTTTTTTCAGAATGTGATGCTGTAAACTTACTGATACTCGAAGATCCAAGAACGTGGCCCGAATCTTTAACTAAAAGGGAGGAAATACTACTTTGGACTTGAAATGGGTATAAGGCAGGCTTTTCAGATAATTATTATAGAAAAGGATTGCCAAATGGTGAAATAGTATTCCGTAAGTGGTTGGTGTATTCAAGAAAAAAAATTTAGTATTTTGTTTTCCATGAAAATTGTTTAAAAATGTATTAGGTGTAGGGAGTAATAGTGAAAACGGATCCAAAGATTGGAAACATCTATCAAGGATTTTATAAATCATATTAAAAATTTTCAAGAATTAGTTCAGTTCGAAAATACTCCCAATATAAATCATCCGTTACTTCCAGACACGAAAGTATTATTTTGCAAGAAAGAAAAGATGGTTTCGGGTTATAGAAAGAATTATTTTGGGTATTCAGTACCTGGTGCAGCTGCAATTCTGACTATTTCTTAGCGATAATTTTTTTACAACTTATTACAATGGTGTTTAAATTTGACCCAATTATGGCAGAACACGTTCAAAGAATCCAATTAAAAATCTTCATATGATATGGGTTTGACATGAAGCATTGTAAGCTACACTTTTAATATATTTCTTTATGTACAGGGTGTTTCACTTTTCAGCCATGCCGTAAATTGCAATGTATATTGCAATGAATATAAAGATCATGAAATATATAGATTGCATGAAAGGAGCTTTTCAAAAATGCTATATATTCCATACTAACTATTTCAATTCGTTCTTGAAACTTGAATGTTAAATATTTGTATGCATAAGACTTTGCTTTTATTGGGTGTGTCTTACGCTTATATAAAAGCGAGTTTGTAGTAAGAAAGTGCAACAAACTCTGTCTTATACCGGGGCGGCAAATTTTCACTTCCACACGGGCAGCAAATTTTAATTTGCATCCGGGCGGCAAATATATCTGAGCCGGTCCTGCATCCAGAACTTAGTCACAAAGCTAAGTCACAAGCTTAAGAACTCATAGTCCACAATACAACAAAATTGAACCGTTTGAAGTACACTTTTGTCTCAGTTAGATAGAGATCATTTTTTTCAACAAATTCTATATAACAATCCACATAAAAAAAACAATGGTTAACACCAGGACTATCACCAGTGTTCACTTTAAAACCCAGTCTTCACTCTTAAAAAGTATTACCGTCGGTATGGTGGGATTTTGCAGAACTTATTCACTACGAATTTCTAACACCTAATAAAATAATAAGTTCTGAATATGATTGGGCTCAGCTTGATAGACCAAATATGACTTCGATTCTAAAGCGGCCAAGACCACATAGTACATAAATGAAGGAGTTATACTGGGATATATTTCTTCCCCTTCCATGTTCTCCTGATACAATGCTACACCATCTCTTCAGTTGCATTTGTTTGCAGTTGTGAACAGAAACAACAGAATTTTTTTTGTTAAAAAAATACCTATTATTTTACTTCAAAATCACCTTCATCTTACAAAATGGAGTAGAGAGTAGAAAATGTATTAGAAAGATGCACAACGATTCTAATCGATAAAGATTATGCTTAAATTAAATTATATATATATATATATATATATAAATATATATATATATATATATATATATATATATATATATATATATATATATATATATATATATATATATATATATATATATATATATACATAAAAAACAATACAAAATTCGAATGTAATTTCAAAAATTAACGAAGATCTCTTATTTACCGCGTTACTAACGATAATTTTGTATTTTCTGTGAAGTCTAAATTAAATAAATTTTATTTATATTATCTCGCAGTTGAATGTTATGAGCCTCTTGCGCCGGAACAACTTTTGTTTGGAGGATTCTCCTAAAGTTTCGCGCTTTACGGCCTTTTGAACACGACTAAGTTACGAAGAAACGGAAAACCACAAAAAAGAGACCGAGAAGAAAAAGAATAAAATAGATAAAGAAACGAGAGATTTTCCGTTCCTAAAAGCCCTCAAGGTCCTGCCGGCTTGTGTATAAAAAGGGAAATATTACACTTCCTTTCGGAAGACTGCGTTTCTTTTTTCTTCTTTCTTTATTTTCCCGACTGTTTATGGAGATGAACATCACCGAGTCTGGTGAAGTTTTCCCGTTGATGAACTCGTCAGACCGCAAAATGCACTTCCAAGAAATTTACGATCCATAATATTCAGGAGTTGTTTAGTTTTTCAAGAATTCTTGTATGGAAAAGTTTACTTACGTGTGCTAGATGCTTTAAAATGTTTAAATTGTTTTTTGTTTAAAATACATGAACAATGGGTAAATTCAAATGGAATTTTTGGTCAAAATTTCGACTTAATTACTAATGTTTAATGCGTTTCGCTATCACAACTGAAATAATTTTTCTTTGACTCATATTTTAATTTCTTTAAGTTTTTAAGAACTTTAGACTTTATACTGTCCCACTTTTTTCCTAGAACTGTACTAAATATATTGTTTGCTTCTTATAATTTGTATTCTCTGCCATTCTTATATATTAATTCGAACCCTATAGTTGAGAATCTTGAATCTAAGACTTAACCAATTTCATCTTTCATCAAAAAAGATATAATTGCTCTAATTTTAAGACATTAAAATGTGAAGATTTTTTTTCAAAAAGAATCTATTATATTATTTACTACTATGATCAAAAAGTAGCCGATTGTTATACATTCAACTGCTCGGGATCTTCAATATCAGGTGGAACACACAATAGCATGCGTCTCCGCACAAACAAGCATTTTGTTAGTTGCTTGACGGGGGGCGAGTCCCACCCATCCCTTCCATTGGAGAGCACGTGTCTTGTCTCCTGATGCATAGACTTATCAGGTTACCGGCATATGCTCTCCCATCAAGAATGAGATTCTTGGCAGTTCACCATAAATAATTATACGAGGTGTGACTATTAAATAACGAGACTGACGCTGTAAAACATTTTATTTTGATTTCATACATATTTACTTATTATCACCTTCAATATACACCACTCCTCTATCCCTACAATGCTCCGTGCGAATCTTCCAAAACAGTGCTGGACATCTTCTTCTGTCAGCTCCTTTAGAACGCCTGCCGTTTTCTCTTTCATAGCTTCAACGGACTCAAATATCGTTCATTTTAATGCAGATTTCACCTTAAGAAACAGATATAACTCGCACGGCACAAAATCCATTTTCAATGGCATTCAAAGTGTCAGTACAAACATTTTTGCGACCTTCTTGTTGTTCAAACGTGAGAATTTTAAGCACACACTTTTTTAATGTTAATGTTGTTATGTAAAATTTGCCGTACGCATTCTTTGTCAATTCCTACAGTTTCAGCAATCGCACGAATACTTAACGGATGGTCAGATCGAACCAGATTACCGATTTTTTCGATAGTGTCATCCGTTTTTGACGTGGAAGGGCGACCCGAGCATGGATCATCTTCGACGTCTTCTCGGTCATCTTGAAAACGCTTAAACCATCATGCACCAACGCGTGCACGCAATAAACATTAATTGCCATGCACTTATTTCAATAAATTATAAGTATCAATAGCGGTTCAAGTTTTAAGTGAAATTTCACAACAATTCGTTGCTCTATTGTTACATTTAACATTTTTCCGGCGAAACAAAAAAACAACTCTAATGCGAACGAAAGCTACGGTTATTCGGATTTGTTTACAGAAGCGACAGGTACTGCATTCGAAAGAGAAGGGTTCACGCTAAACAGCTGTTTGTCACTGGCGTTTGGCGCATGCATACTTCTTCTGTAGCAACGTCAGTCTCGTTATTTAATAGCCACACCTCGCATTAATAAATATATAATGCAAATTACAACTGGTTTTTAGGTTAGGTTCATAGTATATTTGTATATATGTATCTTTAAGCTGAAAGATAACGCTTTAAAATAACTATATCGCAAGCAAAAAATTCTGATTCCAATAGGTTCTCCAGCGCATTATAATAATGGGTATTTAGTTTTATGACAATTTTAACTAGGAAAAATGATTGATCAAATATTTTCTAAAGTTTAAAAGGTAATTAGTAATATATTATAAACATAATTTCACATTTAACTAGTAAATTAACTAAAATGGATAATAATAGCCCAGGATAATTAGAAAGGGATGTCTTATAATTTGTTGGGAAGATTCAATTAAACAAAATCCGTTTACGATCTCCTGCAGCTGAATTACGAGTGTATTCTTTGAAGAATTCTCGCCCCAGTTGCATGCTTTACGATCTTTTATAAAGAATTAAATACAAAATAAATTATAGAAAACTAAATTGAAAGACAAAAAGGAGAGACTAGATAAGTAAACAAGGGGTTCGGCGTTCCTGAGAACCCCTGGGTTTTGCCGGCTCTGAATAAAAATTGAAATATTACACTTCTTTTGGGTAGACGTTTTTTTTTCTTTATTTTCTCGACTGTTCTGCTTCATTTTTTTATCAAAGTATAAAAATATTGTCGCTCTAAATTTTTAAATTATATATGTCATTAAATAATTCATCAATAAAGAATCACGTTTAAATCACATTGAATTATGTTTTTTACACACCGCAATAATTATTTTAAAATTCATTCATTTTTTGTGACAAATCAAATACCATATTCGCCAAATATGGCAGTGTGTAAATTTTACCTATTTCCCTGATTGAAAAAATCACTTTCGACGCCACCGTTTTAAGTCAGTCCGTATATACATATATATATATATATATATATATATATATATATATATATATATATATATATATATATATATATATATATATATATATATATATATATATATATATATATATATATATATATATATATATATATATAACAACGGTGTTTTGATGGCTAATGCTGCCAGTCGATCTGTCGCGTCCGGTTTTGTGTGTTAGCGGCGCGCCGTCATTGGTCGGTTGATTTCGCCCAATGAGAGCTCGTGTTCGGCTGGTGTGTTTGCGGACCGGCTGTTAGTTGCACGGCTTGCCTCGTTGAAGAATGATATCGTTGTCTCGGGCTATCTCGTGGTTTGACTCGGAAGTCCGATAAATTCTCTGATTGAAAATTTCTCTGCCAGAATTATTAAAGAGACCATAGAAATTGAAAAAAGACCCAACAACCTAAACTTTCAGTTTCATTTGTTCTCTGATCCATGTCAGGTGAGACAAAGATCCATGCAGGTATTTCTATCCCGTCTAGTAATTCCAAGCATACATCTTTCCATTCCCCTCTGTGCTACTCGAAGTTTTCGAACTGACTGTGATGTCATAACGGGCAGGACACACTGATCAAAGACTTTTCTTTTCAGGCAAAGCGGTAATTTGCTCTTAAACACTATGTTGAGCCTGCCAAATGCCTGCCAGCCTCATTTAACGCGTCGTTCCACCTCCCGGACGGTATCCCCTCTCATTAACACCCTGAAAGCCTAAATTTTCATTTCTTGTTAAAGTGTTTGTTTTTCCAAAATTAATTTTGTATCCGGTGTTGAGCACATTGCGTGGCTAGACAGGAAGGGATGGTTTTCCGCTTGATGGCGTTAATATGCTCGTCCCTTCAGGCGGTTATTTTCCTATTTGTTTGGCCTATGTATGACAAGTTACGGTCTTGACACGGAATTTCGTACACGCCTTGGTCATCTAAGAAAATTTTATTTTTGGCGGTTGGAAGAATGTCTTTCATTTTCCTATCGGTGGTGAAAATAGATTCAATGTCATCCTTCCTTAAATGCTTTCCAATTTTGTCCATGGTACCTTTGATATATAATAGAAAGGCTTTGTTTGTGTGTCTTTTTCTCTAGTTCTTGTTGTTTGTTTGTCGGATCGAGCGTCCGTCGGATAATTTTTTGTTGATATCCATTGGTAGCCAGGACATTTTGCAGAAGATTTATTTCTTGTTGGTAGTGTTCCTTATCCGTTAGATTTTGCGATCGATAGGTCAAGGATTTTGCAACGGTGAATATCTGAGCCGGATGATGGTGTGAGCTGGCATTAAGCTATCTGTTGGTGTGTGTCGGTTTTCGATATACCGTGTGCCATAGCCACCATCTTATTTACTTTTTATTAACACATCCAGGAGTAGAAGTTTTTTTTTCTTTTTCTTTTTCCATTGTAAACTTGATTTTTGGATGAATTTCGTTCAGGTGTTCCAAGAATTTGTTCAGATTATTCTCTCTATGGGGTCACACAACAAACGTGTCGTCGACATAACGCAACCATATTTTTGGTTTATGTATACAAGTTTGCAGTGATTGGGTTTCGAAGTCTTCCATGTATAAATTGGCTGGAGAGAGTGGGGAACCCATCGGTGCGCCTTCAATTTGTTTGTATTTTTAGCCTGCGTAGATGAAGTAGGTGTTTGCAAGGCTGTGGTTCGAAAGACTAATGACATGTTCAGGCAGCTTGTACTTCGTCTTTATGATCGACAGAGCCTCGGTAACTGGTACGTGTGTAAACAGGAAAGTGACGTAAAAGCTGACTAATATGTCGTTGTCTTTTAGCCGGATGTTTTTGATAATTTCAATGTTCTTCACATATGATGTGGTTTTTTCTACATGAGGCTGAAGTAAGGAGGCCATGTATTTGGCCAGCCGTGGAGTAGGAGAGCCAATGGAACTCACTGTTGGTTTTAACGGTGCTCCCATTTTGTAAAGTTTTGGGAGACCGTATAATTTTGGGTACCTTGACGATTTTTCCCTAAGAATGAGATGTCTTTATTACAGATTTGGTGTTTTTTTTTGACATACGTTGCAGAATCACTGGTTATGACTTTATACGATGGATCGTTTAAGAGCTTAAGCATTTTTTGGTGGTAATCTTCAGAGTTGAGAACCACGGTGGCGTTGCCTTTATCGGCTGGAAGGACTATGATTGTTTTGTCTTTGCGGAGATCATGTAATGGCGGTGATCATGCATTAGTCGCCAAAACACCGTCAAGTAAACACTTTGAAAATGATGGATGGGGTCTAGTGGAGAATATTGAAAATATTCAAAAAACAAGAGACATTTTTTTCTTACCCTCCACGTAAAATTGACCCTTAGTCAATCCTTCAGTGTTTTTAAAAGTTTAAGTCAAGCCCCGACTGATGATGGCTTAAGGCCAGAGACTGGCCTTGGAAGATACTTGTTGACGGTTGATGGCGACTGAAGAACTGAGTAAATTTTACATCGAGCAATAGTTTAACTGAGAAACCCCACAATTATTGTTTTTGAATTCCGCAAGGCAACAAAGATGAACTTCGATTATTACATTTTAATATGCATTTCAAATGATTATTTTTTGAAACCAACAAAAATCACACCCAGCCACAATAAAGTAGGTGAAATAATTTTAATGTTTTAACAGTTCTTTTTATGATTTCTAACTTTAAAATTGCAGAAGAAAAAAACGTTAATGCAAAAACTTTTAAGTATGGAAAACAAAAAGCAACTTTTCGCTATAAATATTCTTGAAGAACTAAACAACCCCTAAATATTATACCTCGTAAATTTTTCGGAAGTGCATTATGCGGTCCGGCGAGTTCATCAACGAAAAACTTCACCAAACTTAAACGTTTCTCTGCATAAAATAGTCGGGAAAATAAACAGAAAAAATATGTTATGGATAATTTTTTTTCCTTATGTATGTTACCTCTTTCTGTTCCTTCTGGTATTTTTTTTTTAGTTGTGCAGCGCGCATTGTATATGTACACGTCAAACGCTATGTATGAACAGCTAAAGTACCATGCGTTGTGTAATTAATATTTATCATTTTACTTCTATCACGTGTACAGTGCTGCACGCAAAGTTTTTTTTCTTGTCGCATATTTGAAATCCAAGGTTAACTTGATTTTTTTAAATGATATCAGTACCTGAATTTGTTTAAATGAAAATATAGTATGGTTTTCTTTTCAAAATAGATTTTAAAATATATTTTAGCTAAAAGGTGTTTCGGTGTGTTTTATGGTAAATATATATTTTCATTTAGTAAGCTATGAAACTATGGATGATAGATGAAGTATTTGATTACACTTGACTGTTAACGTCAATTTGTAAATTTCAAATTTCTTTCAATTTTTATATGGAATTAATATGTATTTAACTAAAAGAGAAATAATTGAAATCTTAACAATTGTTGAATACGGTGACAGAAAACGCACTTATGCTGAAGTTTGTCGATTATTTAATGAAGTAAATCCGAATAAAAACATCACTAAGTCAACAGTTTCAAAAACGGTGAAAAAGTTCAATAATAGCCAGCATTAAAGGTCCTCGAAAATTAGGAAGACAAAAAACAAAAACTAATGACAAAAATTCGTTGAATTTTTTAATTCATGTAGTAGACAATGGTAGGGTTTCCGTGCAACAATTAGCTTTAAATCATATGTGTAAACGCTCAGTCCAAAAAATAATAAAAAGAGTTTTTTCTCCTTGCAAAACACAATTACTACAAGAATTAAGTGAGGATTTTGATGGAATAGTTGAGTTTTGCGAAGTTATGATGGAAAAATAAATATCAGTCCAGTCCAAACATTCTGTTTAAATGATCATATTAAGACACAACTGTAGACGCTGGGCTGATACTAATCTGCACTGGATGGTGTCATATACAGTATCCCCAAAAATTAGATGTTTGGAGGGGATTTAGTGGCAATAATACTAAAAGACCTTTTTTCATTGATAGCAACTTGACAGCAGATAAGTATTTAGATCTATTGGAAGAAAATATCATCCCTCAACTTTTGCGTCTTTTTATAAATTTAATTAACCAAAACCAGGAAATATGATTTTAGAAACACACTTTAGAAATTTTCTTTCACACACACTACTTTTCCAAACTAAGACATCGGTCGACGAGTAGCTATAGAATGGCCGGCAAGGTCACCAGACTTGGCACTACCCATTTTTTTTGTGGGGCTATTTAAAAAGTCGAGTTTATATTAATAGGCCTGAAAATCCCGAAGATCTCAAATGACGACTTCTATAAGGAATTGCCGATATACCTCTTACCTGTTATCTGACCACATCCATACATAATAGCGACCTTGTAGTCTACAATGATCAAAAAGTAAAGTAACTTTTTAAATATAACAAAAAATGTTTATTTATTCATTCAGATTTATTTTGTCTCATTCAAAATAATTCCCTCTCACTGCGATAAATTTATTCTGACGTTTTCTCCAATCCTCGAAACTTTGTAGTTTTTTTACACCACTTCTGGTATTTAGTTCTAAGCGGCCGAACTCTTCTGAATAGCTTCTATAAAATAAAAACGATATCCATAAAGTGGATTCTTCAATCGAGGGATCATCAAAAAGTCACACGGAGTCATGTCTGAGGAATATGGTTTTTGTCGAATGACATTTGTTGTATTTGGTATGTGTGTGTTGAATTTGTTGTAATTATCGCATGTGCATTATCTTGATGTGGAAACTATAAATTGTTTTGCTACAAATTCGGACTTTTTTCTCGAATAAAATCACGCAAAAATAGTATTACGCTCAAGTAAGATTATTTATTAACGGTTTGATCAGTTGGAAGCAGCTATTTGTAAAAAATATCGCGGTAATCAAAAGGAAGCGGTTAACATAATTTTGATTTTTGACCAACTTTGATGTAGTTTTTCGGCTTTGGTTCATCTTTAGGCCGATACTATCTAGATTTTAAACTCTGTCTAGGCCATAACATAGATCAATGTTTCATCATCAGTAATTATGCATTTCAGAATGTCATCATACACTGAAAGCATCTCTTCAAGAACTTTAATACGATGATACATTTCAAAAAATCAGTGTTTTTAAGACGAGAAGACACAGCAGGCAAACTCAAATTGTGAATCAAACTTTTGGATTGAGTTGGCTTCTACTTGTAAGTATTCTTTTCTGCAGTGTTAGCGAAACGCGTCAAAAAGTAATAATAAAGAGGCCATTTTAGCAAACAAATTTTTCAAAATCAAAGTCAGTAAAAGATCTTTTATTTTGATATGTTTTTTAGTCATTGACTCACACTAAAGTCATAATACCACTTATAAACAGTTTTTTTTTTGACAATACGACTTTATCGCTGTAATTTTTCTTTCTTGTTTTTCAGACAAAATTTAATGCAAATTATTTGCTCGTTTCTATGTCGTACTCTTATTTATTTGTAAAAACCAAATTATTGACTGTAAATTCCTCAAAGATATACAGGATATATCCTCAGATATACCCTTGTTCGTCGCTTACTACACCCAAAATTTCCGGAAAAATTCCAATTGAGAGTGTAAAAATGATGGGAGTGTCCTCCAGCGTCCCTGGTATCTTGCTTTCATTGTCCTGATGTCCTAGTAAAACCTCTATCGTTATTCATCTCTTGTTGGAAGTATAAAAAATGTATTTTTAAGATCATGCGACACCATAGTATTTCATAGGCTTTCAAAAGTTGATCTATGATCTATGAGGTTTTTATAGTTTTCATCTTTTTTGTTGTCCAGAAATCCTTTCTTAGACTTACTAAGTAGACTTACTATGTAAGTCTAAGTAAATCTAAGTAAGTCAAAGTTACTAAGTTACTACTACTATTTTCTACACTTACAAAAAAACACTTCCAAGCTGCCAATTCCTTTTCATTTATTTTCCTTGAAAACGAAAATCACCTAGATGCTTCCTTATTTAAGGTCCAATAAATATGCCTTCTGCTTGTTTTCCATCACTTAATGAGGAATTTTTTGAGGAGGTAGGTTCTCTACACCACAGGAACAGCAAACGACATAGATTTTTTTTTGCGATCCATCCACGGCACTACATTTACGTGACAACTCACACAGCAAACATGACAAGCCCAATTTTTATCTTGATCTCTAATTTGGCACTTAAAATATAAAAGATCAGCTTTTTTAACTTCCTCGGATATAGATATAGCTTGTGACTTTAAAATAAATTGCCCGCATATATAACAAAACTTATCCGCTGGATTTTTGCAAAATCGACGACTAGAACTTGCCATTTTATATAAACTCGACTTAAACACTTGACTATACTCTAAACGAGATATAAACAAACTAAACTATAGAAGACAATAATACTGGCCTTAAAGATTCGTAGAATACTGTGGAAATATCCCCTCTACGGCCTTGTGGTAATTCCTACATTATCTAGTTCAAAGTCAGTTACAAATAATTTCAATGAACTTATGATATCAAAGGAGAAGTAGGTACTTCAAAATGGGATGTGCTAGGCCATTTCCGTGAAAATGTGTTTTAATAATTAGCTAAATGAAATGCAAAAAGAACATTCTCATCAGTGTTACAAAAATCATGTCGACCTATGTTATTTTCAAAAAATAGGCGACTATTCTGATTCACTAAGCAATTGTGTACCTGTCCATATTTGAATTATCTGACTATTATCTGTAAAATATAAAATAAAAAACTAAAAAGTTATGATTTTTCAAAAATAGGCCATTTTAGGAGTTATTAACAAGTAAACTTCTCCAGAGATACAGGTGACATTTCTCTCTATAAAATAGCCTGAAAATCTAACACAAAAAGTGCCGAAAAAAAGGTACTAATGTTAAACTTTCTAGTGTTAAAACGATCAGTACTTGTATATTTTCTTTCTTTATAAATAAAGTATTATACTTCACTCCTCGGGAGTTTAAGATAATTAATTTCTTCTTCAGTTTTAAAGTGATTCCACTGCGAAATATTCAATCGACGATTTTTAACACACTTTTATTAGTTTCACCTGTATCTATCTATGTAACGGAATCTTTGAACGTTCTTTTCACCCACTTCAAAAAAATCAGATTGAATTGAAACTTTACGCACTTATCAAGGACCGACGACAATACAATAATTTAATAAGTTTGTCCCATTATCCCGAACAGGATCGTCAGGATCAAGGATTTGCTTTCAGAGAGGGAGCCTGAGATACGGTTACAACGCCCAATGAAGGTAGTAGGCGCGCAAATTACCTACTACGAAAAATAAATAATAGTTTAAAAAACTAAAAAACACGCTTTTATAACAGATCGAACTAAAAAGTGAAAAATAAATTATAGTTTAAAAAAACTAAAAAACACGCTTTAATGGTAAACCGAACTAAAATGTAAGGAAAGGATTTACGGTTAGAGGCGCATCAGCATCTAAGGCTATTTAGCGACTGGACCTACATCTTAACGTGAGTTCCGAACCACGGTCATCAGCTACCGACAAACCCAGGCCAGCACCCCCCTCAGGCTATCAAGCCTTGGTTATGTGCCTAACCATAAGTCTATCAGGAAGCCTACCGACTGGCGAGTGACCAACGTAGAACACTTCTCAGAAGGAATCCGGCCTTACCCAGCCTTTAACTGGCATGACTGAGGGGTAATTCGTTGTCGGATTTTACACTCTTGCCTAGAAACAATCACAGACATTTAGGTGTGGATATGTGTGGGCGTGTGCGTGTATATGTGAGTGTATATAATTGAATGTGTAGGGTTGGAAGTAAGATGGACAGAAGAATTAAAGAAAAACCCATCTGAGCACTGGAATCGAACCAGCTACCTTTGGATTGCCAGGCAGGCGACTAACCCACCAGACCACTGCGGCCGGCCTAAAAAGTAAAAAATAATTTTTAATATAAGAATAAAGTGCCGAACGAGAAAATTAACGTGTCATTGTAAAAAAGCGTGGGGTGCTTTATACCATATTTTCATACTAACTCTACTTATAGAAACGGTACTGATGGAATATTTACAACAACTGACCTCGAGCACCCCATACTTTTTTCACAATGACACATTACTTTTCTCGTTCATCACTTTATTCTTATACTAGAAATTATTTTTTACTTTTTAGTTCGGTTTACCATTAAAGCCTGTTTTTTAGTTTTTTTAAACTATAATTTATTTTTAATTTTTTAGTTCGATTTGCTATAAAAACATTTTTTTTTTGTTTTTTAAATTATTATTTTGTACAATGATACTTTTTTAGTTCGGTTTACCATTAAAGCGTGTTTTTGAGTTTTTTTTTAAACTAAAATTTATTTTTTTTTAGTTCGATCTGCTATAAAAGCGGGTTTTTTTTAGTCTTTTAAACTATTGTTTTTACAATAACATTAATTTTCTCGTTCATCACTTTATTCTTATACTAAAAATTATTTTTTACTTTTTTAATTCGGTTTACCATTAAAGCGGGTTTTTTTAGTTTTTTAAACTATTATTTTTACAATGAAACATTAATTTTCTCGTTCATCAGTTTCTTCTTATACTAAATATTATTTTTGACTTTGTTGTTCGGTTTACCATTAAAGCGTGTTTTTTAGTTTTTTTAAACTATAATTTATTAATAAAAACGTTAAAATGGGTGGAATTAGGAAAACTTTAAGACACTATTTAAAAAAAAAAAGTTTCAAAGCGAGTGTGACCGTTTGGCACATTTTCAAACTAGAGGGGAAAGGCGCCACCGCTCAGCCCTGGTCCAAAAACTTCATCTGGGAGGGCGACATGAGTTTTGAAGATAGGAAAAGATCAGGTCATCCACGGTCTCTCAATGAAGCTACAGGCTACAGCTCCTTAAACAAGCACTAGGAAACTTTCAAGGGAATTAAAAAATTCAGTAAAATAACACAAAAACGCACACTTGTATCTGACCATATCAAGCATCAACTAATTGGACTTTGAACATCTTCCTCATCCAGCATACAGCCTCGACTTCACTTCGTCTGATTACCACTTGTTCCGGTATAGGGCTCACTTTTTGCTACAAAAATATTCAAGATTTAAGAAGAGATAAAAACCGGCTAGTTCGTATCCAAAAACTCAGCTTGGTACTGAGGAGGAATAGAGGCTCAAAGATGAATTGAGGTTATGAGCAACGACATATATTTCGAGGAATAACCTTCAGGTATACATTTTTTAAACATCTTTAAACGCAAATACTTTTGCTACACCCTGGTATTATATTTTCACTTTTGTACGCGCTAGTCAGACTTGGAACCGTTCAGAAAAGAAAAATCTATAGTTTCCTTATCTATTTTCCTTTTTTTCTTTTACTTTTTTTTGGTTTTTTACTCCTCCATAACTTAATCGTATTCAAAAGAGCATAAAACTTACAACTCCAGGAAAATTCTCCAAACAAAAGTTGTTCCGGCACAGGAGGCTAATAAAATTCCGGTGCCGGAGAGCATAAATAAGGATTGTTTAATGTAGACTTCGCAGAAAATTAAAAAATGCTCGTAATTAATGTCGGATAACATCCGGATATTTGCTTATTTTCGTACCCTTGTAATTATGCTTGGATTTCTTTTTTGATTTTAATTGGATTATACACACTTATTTCGTTGTTGATGCGTAAATAAAAACTGTTTAAAAGTTTTTTCATATTTTGGTATTCATTTTAATTTAAATATTGAAAATAACGAAAATTCTTGAGAGCTTAACAATCCTGTGTAGGATAAGCTACAAGATACTGGGTCGTCCCAATATGACGCCTGAAATAATTTGTAATAAAATACAGATTACATGGTATGTCGGAAAAATAACTGAATTTCTTAAATATACAAAAACAATTAGTTATTTTACCAAAATGTTTTATTTTTATTCAAAATACTTAATAAAAGGGAACAGGAAATAGCCACACGGAGATAAATCAGATGAATATTGAGGGTGTTGAAGCACACAGGCTTGTTTTTCCGCCAAAAATTTAAGAACAACGAAGTCCTAACAAACAAATCGAGCACAGGCTTTTTGTTTTTTAAATCCTTTGTCAAAATTTCGTGAATCGTATCTTTGGTCATATTTTATTCGTGCCCTATCTATGTCACAGAGGAATTCGCATCGTAGGCGTTCATTTCACGTAGTTTTTGCAAGCTATCGTTGGCTAGCAAATTAACCGTCTACAAAGTGATTCTCAAACCTGTTTGGACTTACAACTTACAATTGTGGGGTTCTGCAAAGTGTATTTAATATATAAATTATTCAACGATTCTAATCTAAAACCCTGAGAATAATTAGTGGTGCTCCTTTGTTTGTGACAAATCAACTTTACACAACGACCTAAAAGAAATGAGCGAGTGCCCAATATCTATTACAACTTGAAATGCATCCCAACTCCCTTGCTGTTAGCCTCTTGGATAACAACAAAAGGATGCAAATACTGAAACGTTGTAATCCTTTAGAAATAAGCTATGAAGTTTAAGATGATTCTACTACTTTAGTTTATAACGAATCTAAATTTATATGCCATACACGTTAGGCCTTTAATGAAACCTCTCTAAACCCTGATGATACCTAACCCTAATGTTACAAACCCCTGAAGTCGTTACCTAGCCCTAAATATTATAACATTTGCTTATTACCTTTAGATAAATTACAAATACAGTCTGGGTCATAAGAAAGTGTACGCGATTTTTTTTTAAGTACAAAAGATGTTTATTTCTAACTTTTTTACATGAAAATGCGTCACAATTGATACGGTGCAATCCCTTAATAAGCCATGTAATCACATATGGTATGGACTCACATTGCTGGGCATACTTTCGACAAGTTTCTCCGCGTAGTCGACGGACAGAGAGCCAAATTTTCGGAATATTTCTTCATAATTCCCCACACAATTTCAATTGGGTTAACATCTGGAAATTGTGAAGGACACTGCATTGTCAAGATGTCATTTTCGTCTTTTCAAGACTTGCACAGGCCGTTTCGATGTTTGGAATCATTATCTCCTTGAAGCACCCATTTTAAATTTGTTTGAACATTGTGTTGACCGACGAGCGAGAGTCCACTCTGATAAATTTTGACCATTTCCTTGGCGTCCAAATTCTCAGAGGCAGGTCTAAACAGCCAAAAACGCGCTGAGTAGAGCACCCCCAAACATTGATCTTCACCGGGTGTTTGACGGTACGCTGGATGGAACGTCTATCGCTGGTGGACCAAGCATTCTTCAGGGAAACGCACAGCCAAAATGCCGCTACATCAGAAAAAATAACTTTGGTTATTCGCGATTTTTGTTTTCCTCAGCGCTTTTTGACGTCCTTTTTGAGAGAGAGCAGCGGTTTCAAGGTCATGGGATGGCATTTCACGTTTGCCTCTTGTAAACCCTATTGAATTGTGTTGGTACTCACATCTATTCCTCTTTTAGCCAGTTGAACACGGGCCTGACGCCTTCGCAAAGTGGGAGTCTTGAATAGATTGACTACCACTTTGTCCCTCTTTTCTGTGGTAGCTCGCTTGGAGCCCCGGTCGCTATAGTCATCGACATTTTTAACTCATACCACTCGATTCACTTCGTAATACGAAACTTTTAATACAATTTAGGTCCTTTTGGGTGTTTGAAAAGGAAAACTGCATCGAAACGCTTTGCGTACTTTGAACTTATTTTGGAATAGACGCTTCCAATTTAAGGTTTCAAGAGATAGTGAAATGAATCTATGTTTGCACCGTAGTCCTCTGTCTGGACAAGAACATCGCAAAAAAGAGACAGAGATATCTCTTGTACTTTCGAAAAAAATGTGTACACTATATTTTGACACAAACTTTAAATGAAGGATTTAAAAAACCATCGTATTTTCGAGACATAACACCATAGGATCACCACATTTATCATATTAATTACTCATAGCTGTTTATATGAATTGAATATTTTAAATAATATGGAGTGTGTATCAAGCAATTTTGTAACTGTAGGAAGTTTCTGGACTGCGTTAAAAACAAAAGAAAAATTCTGCTACTAATTCGAAACGTTCAATCTAATGTCCAATCGATAAATATACAAAAATCGGTCACGTATTTGTTTTATGAGAGTGGAAAGTTTGGAAGAAGACGGAAATGATGTAGCACGTCCAGATATCCCAACTTTTTTTCTGTGTTTTCTTTATTTTGTCCAATTCAATAGTAACAGTTGTCAAGCTATTAGAAACCATGTTTCAAAAATACATGAGGACACTTTTTTCCGTTTTCGCTCTGACTGTTTTTGATTCAGCGTTCACAATATGAGAGTTACAAGAAAAGTTTTTACCTAAATAAGGATTTTTTTCTTCTTGAGATCAACACCTTTATTAAGAGATGTTCCAACACCCTCATCCCGCTTTTGAAGTAGTTTTGGATTTGGTCTGCAAAATATCCCCCTACAATTGCAATCGCCTTTTGATTCGATCAAAAGAACTGACAAACGAGGAATAATTTGATTTTGCGAGAAAAATGGAAAGTTTAAATTGCTCTTGACCCAGATAGGTTCCCATTTATTAAACCTAAAGTGAAATAACTTACTACTTGTTATTGGAAGGTGATAAAATAGATTTCTGGCAAAGCAATTTTCGGGATTCGATACAACGATTTCAATTTTTTATTATTTAAGGACTTTCATTCATCTGTTGTCTATCCAAATTTATTTTGTCTCATTCAAACTAATCCTCTCTCACGCACAGTCTTCGAAACAGTTTATATACGAAACTTGTGGTATTTTCTTCTATGCGGCCGACGATCTCTCTTGAATATGATCTATAGACTAAATCACGAAGTGGTTTCTTCGGTCGAGGAAACGATGAATATGGTACTTGTTGAACGGTATTTGTTTTATTTGGAATGTGAGTAGTTGGTGTGTATGTGTGTGTATGTGTATGTGTATGTGTGTGTATGTGTGTGTATGTGTGTGTATGTGTGTGTATGTGTGTATTTGGTATGTTGTATATGTCCTAATTATAACTTTGGGCGATGTTGTCCTATCGTCATGCAAAAACCATGAATTGTCTTATTACAAACCAGGATGTTTTTTATTGGACGCGTGTAAATATAGCATAATGCTTAAATAATATTATTTATTAATAGTTTGAGCAGCTGGAATGAAGTCGTTGTAGACAATACCATGGTAATCGAGGGGAATAGTTAATATGACTTTATTTTTTGTCCGACTTTTTGTTTTTGAGGTAGTTTTTTCAGCTTTGGCTCATCTTTAACACAATACTCACTGAATTTTGAGCTGTCTCTAGATCATTAGCTTAGATGTATGTCTCATCCCCAGTAATTATGGATTTCCGAATAACATACCCATTTTTATTTCTTCTTGTCATCAACACCTTTATTTACAGATGTTCATATCTTCATTCTACTTTGCAAAATACCCCCTACAATTGCAATTACCACTTGATTCGATAAAAAGAACTAACAAACGAAAAATAATTTGGATTTTGTGAAGAAAGAAGTTAAATTGATCTTGCACCCAGATGGATTCCCATTTATTAAACCTAAAGGGAAATAAGTTACCATTTGTTATTGGAGGATAATAAAATAGATTTCAAGGAAAGTAATTTTCGTATTTCGATAAAACCATTTCAATTTTTTAGTATTTAAGGACGTTCCATTCATCTGTTGTCCATCCAAATTTATTTTATCTCATTCAAACTAACCCCTCTCACACAGTCTTCGAAACAGTTTTTATACGTAACTTGTGATATTTTCTTCTAAGCGATCAACGAACTCTTTTGAGTAGGATCTATAGACTAAAAACGGCATCCACGGAGTGGTTTCTTTAGTCAAGGAAACAGAAAAACTTCCACGAAGCTAAATCTGATGAATATGGTGCTTATGGAACGGTATTTGTTATAGTTGGTATGGGTGTGTTGTATATTTCTAATTATAACTTTGTACGATGTTGTCTTATCATCATGCAAAAACCATGAATTGTCTTATCACAAACCAGAACGTTTTTTTCAAATATCACATAATGCTTAAATAATATTTTTTATTAATAGTTTAAGCAGCTGGAATGAACTCTCTGTAAACAATACCATGGTATTCGAAGAGAATAGTTAATATGACTTTGATTTTTGTCCGACTTTGAAGCAGTTTTTTCAGTTTTGGTTCATCTTTAACACAATATTTACTGAATTTTGAGCTGTCTCTAGATCATTACCATAGATATATAAGTCTTAGCACCAGTAATTATGCATGTTCGAATCCGATTACATATTTTTCTTTCGTCTTGTGATTTTACCTTTCTCTCAGCATTTTTACAACACCTTTATTTAGAGATGTTTCCACATCTTCATTCTACTTTTTTCAAAATATCCCCCTACAATTGCAATCACCACTTAATTCGATCAAAATAACGAACATCAAGGAATAATTTGGATTTTGCGAAGAAAATGGGAAGTTTAAATCAATATTGACCCAGATGAATTCCCATTTATTTAACTTAAATTGAAATAACTTACCATTTTTTATTAAAAGGTGATAAAATAGATTTCAGAAGAAGCAATTTTCGTATTTCGATAAAACGATTCCAATTTTTAACTGTTTAAAAACGTTCCTCTCGTCTTTTGTTCCATATATCGTTCTGAAAAGGTTCCAGATATAATTCACCATTACCTCATTTAAAGCTAATCGTAAACTGTGGCCAGGAAAATTGATTTACGTCACCGGCTTATCTGTTGTAATGCAGCTTGGGAAATTCTATAAGCCATAAATAACGGCGTCTTGTAAGTGCCTCAATAACCGGCTGGATTCTGCATAACACGGCATAATGCGCGCCTAAGGCAGATTTATTTACCGTTTCCAGAATTATTTTGCAGATATTCCCATTTTATGGCCGTGGAATTGAGGGAATAGCTTTGATTTTCGACGCTGATGTCGACGAATACATTAGAAGTGAATCGAAATTGAAAACACGTGGCCAAAATAATATTTCACAAGAAAGAAAAACGTAAAAGTTCATCGATTGTGTAATTACCACAAGACAGGCCAATAGTTGTTGTGGTGCCCGGCTATTTGCTGCTTATTTTAATACGAATTTGATGCCCTGAATTCAAATACGGCATTAATTTTTGCCTTGAAGCTAAAATTCCTAAGATATAACATTTTAGTGAAATGTATGTTACACTATTTTACATTAAAGCCATGGATCAAATAAAAAACGGAATTTTTATTATTATATTATACAAATATTAATATATATAAAGATAGAGGAAATAGTCATTGATGAAACCAACTAGTCACTGGACACTTTAGAAGCTTCTTTTCCGTGACATTCTTGAATATATTTTGGAACAGTCTCTTTTTAAACTCCAGCAATAATCTGTCATGTGCGTATCCCATCTTCCTTGGTAGCTCTCCGCCATAATTTTAATATTCTAGTGAAATCATTCATCTTGTTCCTCACTAGTGTCCTAAATTCTGAGGAAAACTGTCTAAGTGGCTGTGTAAATAGTGCACCTTAATGTTCATGTTACATCCAAAAGATCTGAAACTGTTAAGCATCTTGTTTACCAGTTTAGAATAGTTTTCAGCTTTCGTTTGCCCAGAAAATTTCCGACAACTGCAACATATAAGACAAGATTCTTAATGAGTTGTCTTATTTGTGGGCCGTGAAATACTTTTGCTTTAATTTGTTCCATACTCAACTGAGGCATTTTATTCCCTATACATACAAAGCATGATTTATTCTTATCAAGAGCCTTTAAAAACTGCTTTGTTAGGCTCAACTTGATATACAGTGGAGGAAAAATGATTTTCTTCCGCCCAACTAAGGGATCGTTAATGACATTATTTTCCCCAACGTCCCTGTTTTCTCTCTTAGGCCACTCTTTTCTAACCCAGTGGTGTGTTTGACAACAGATTAACAATAGGGCAAATATACAGGAACCAATCGTTGTATAATAATTTTCAACGACCCATACTTGAATGTATTAAATTGAAAAAAAAAGTGATAGATAAGTGGGTATGTCTAAAAAAGTGGAGCAGATAGAGAATAACTGATTTCATATTTAGATTTAGCACCCCAAATATAGCTAAAGCCAGTTCTAAAGTCCTAATCAAAAAAAGAAAAAAATATATCTGGGTAAGTTATTTCAAAAGGTGGCCCATTTAGTCAAGATTTTAAAATGATACAATTATTTTTTTAAAACAATTGGTACTTTTTTTTCCACAAAAAAAATATTATATATATTTTTTTGAAAAAGGACCACGTTTCAAGAAACTCATATCATGATAAAAAATACTTTTGTGTGCTCAAAAATGGATCTCACCAGTGTAAATAAGATGAACAGATGTGATAGAGTGAGATAGATAGTGACACTCTTTGCTACCTCGTGACTACACTCCCAGAATCCATTTTTACAAAATAATGTTGGCGAAAAAACGTGAAGATCCGCAATTTCTAAACAAAATTTCATGGACTGACGAATCGACGTTTAAAAAGACGGTTATTTAAACTTGCATAACTTACATAGTTGGCACACGGAAAACCCGCATTGAATTGTTTGAATAGCAAAAGAAATAAATGCAAGGAGATTCGCACGACTGGTGAAAAGATCTTTTCTGAGGCGATGTATTCGGGCATGTATTCATGCCCGAAGGCATACAATTTGAGCAATTTCTAGTTTTAAAGAAAAATATTGTAGTTTATCTTATTATTAGTTTTATCTTAATAATAGACCAATTATTACAACTCACACACATTGCCTTTGGAAGGAGTTTTTTTTTAAATAACGTTCTTTTGCAAAATAAGGCAATACTATTTTTTTGTGGAAACAAAAATGTATATTGTCGTATCATTTTGAAATCTTCACTAAATGGGTCACCTTAAAGTTGAATGTCAATTTGTCACAATCTATGTCACTCTATCACATATGTCCATCTCACTTACACTGGTGAAGTCCATTTTTCAGCACACAAAAGTATTTTTTATCATGGTATGATGGCAAAAAATAAGCAATAATATTTTTTGTGGAAAGAAAAATTCCAATTATTGTACTATTTTGAAATCTTGACTAAATCGGCCATTTTTTGAAATAACTTTCTCAGGGTAGTGTAATACATTTATTTTAAAAGATGAATTGTCAAAGTTAGCTGACATAATTTTTTAAAACACCACTCAATGAACCTTTTTTTTATTAAATTAACAACTTTAATTGTTTGATTTCTGACTACGATTAATAGCATGATTATTTAAAATCACGTTATAAAAAATAACACTGAAATATTGGGAAATTTCTGAATTTTTGACCTAAAGATATAGCCACTTAACACCGATGACATGGATTTATTTTTTCTTATTTTTGCCAGAACTGGTGTAACCTGACTTTTCGCCTGGCACGCTCTCAACATATATATATATATATATATATATATATATATATATATATATATATATATATATATATATATATATATATATATATATATATATATATATATATATATATATATATATTATCACCTTAAGATGGTTTTGAATTTGTGTACCTTAGATCAAAAACAATTTAATCATTAATTTGTCAAAAAGGAAAAAAAATAACAGAAAAACAACAGACGTAATGTCCTAATGTATATTTAAAACGTAATTTCGTAATAGCTCGATAACTTTTAAAATTGAATTCGACAAAGTAAAGGAGAAAAAAAAAGCGAGGAAAAAAAACGTGAGGTATTAGAACGTGCTACATCATTTCCTTCTTTCCCGAACTTTCCATTCGCATAAAACAAATACGTGACCGATTTTTGTATTTTTCTCGATCGACGTTGGATCGAACGTTTCGAATTAGTGAAACGATTTTTTTTTATATGTCGGCTCAGCCCAGAAACTTAAATTTCTACACCCAGAGAATGAATTAACACAGACAAATCGAAAAAGCTGTATGTCTAAGTAACAATAATCCACCTGAAAATTTAAATAGAGTATGACAAAAAAAACACGAAATTTTATAGATTCTACTGAAATTTTGAAAACATCACTTACGCTTCTTCCACCACGTTTTCAAATGTTGATTTTGTTAAAATTCTAAAATAAAATATAATTCACATTTTTTTCAACACTTGTTTCCAACAGGATGAAGCCACCTGCCATACTACCAATCTCTCTTTGCCTCTCGTTCAAGCGCTTTTTCCGGGAAAATTGATTTCACAAAGAAGAGACATTCAGTGCACAGAAAAAATATTGTGATAAATAAAAGTATTACAATAATTACTTTCATTTCATTTGATTAAGTTTTATCCTAATAAAATAATAAATCAATTATTAATTTAACTCACACACATTGCCCTTGGGTTGAGTTTTTTAAAATAACTTTCTTTTGCAAAAAAACGGCAATACTATTTTTTGTGGAAAGAAAAATGCCAAATGTTATATGTCAATCTGTCTCTCTTTAATTCGTCGTCGAACAGCGTTACATCTATCTATTTATCTGTCTGTCTATCTGTCTGTCTATCTGTCTGTCTATCTGTCTGTCTATCTGTCTGTCTATCTGTCTGTCTATCTGTCTGTCTATCTGTCTGTCTATCTGTCTGTCTATCTGTCTGTCTATCTGTCTGTCTATCTGTCTGTCTATCTGTCTGTCTATCTGTCTGTCTATCTGTCTGTCTATCTGTCTGTCTATCTGTCTGTCTATCTGTCTGTCTATCTGTCTGTCTATCTGTCTGTCTATCTGTCTGTCTATCTGTCTGTCTATCTGTCTGTCTATCTGTCTGTCTATCTGTCTGTCTATCTGTCTGTCTATCTGTCTGTCTATCTGTCTGTCTATCTGTCTGTCTATATGTCTGTCTATCTGTCTGTCTATCTGTCTGTCTATCTGTCTGTCTATATGTCTGTCTATCTGTCTGTCTATCTGTCTGTCTATCTGTCTGTCTATCTGTCTGTCTATCTGTCTGTCTATCTGTCTGTCTATCTGTCTGTCTATCTGTCTGTCTATCTGTCTGTCTATCTGTCTGTCTATCTGTCTGTCTATCTGTCTGTCTATCTGTCTGTCTATCTGTCTGTCTATCTGTCTGTCTATCTGTCTGTCTATCTGTCTGTCTATCTGTCTGTCTATCTGTCTGTCTATCTGTCTGTCTATCTGTCTGTCTATCTGTCTGTCTATCTGTCTGTCTATCTGTCTGTCTATCTGTCTGTCTATCTGTCTGTCTATCTGTCTGTCTATCTGTCTGTCTATCTGTCTGTCTATCTGTCTGTCTATCTGTCTGTCTATCTGTCTGTCTATCTGTCTGTCTATCTGTCTGTCTATCTGTCTGTCTATCTGTCTGTCTATCTGTCTGTCTATCTGTCTGTCTATCTGTCTGTCTATCTGTCTGTCTATCTGTCTGTCTATCTGTCTGTCTATCTGTCTGTCTATCTGTCTGTCTATCTGTCTGTCTATCTGTCTGTCTATCTGTCTGTCTATCTGTCTGTCTATCTGTCTGTCTATCTGTCTGTCTATCTGTCTGTCTATCTGTCTGTCTATCTGTCTGTCTATCTGTCTGTCTATCTGTCTGTCTATCTGTCTGTCTATCTGTCTGTCTATCTGTCTGTCTATCTGTCTGTCTATCTGTCTGTCTATCTGTCTGTCTATCTGTCTGTCTATCTGTCTGTCTATCTGTCTGTCTATCTGTCTGTCTATCTGTCTGTCTATCTGTCTGTCTATCTGTCTGTCTATCTGTCTGTCTATCTGTCTGTCTATCTGTCTGTCTATCTGTCTGTCTATCTGTCTGTCTATCTGTCTGTCTATCTGTCTGTCTATCTGTCTGTCTATCTGTCTGTCTATCTGTCTGTCTATCTGTCTGTCTATCTGTCTGTCTATCTGTCTGTCTATCTGTCTGTCTATCTGTCTGTCTATCTGTCTGTCTATCTGTCTGTCTATCTGTCTGTCTATCTGTCTGTCTATCTGTCTGTCTATCTGTCTGTCTATCTGTCTGTCTATCTGTCTGTCTATCTGTCTGTCTATCTGTCTGTCTATCTGTCTGTCTATCTGTCTGTCTATCTGTCTGTCTATCTGTCTGTCTATCTGTCTGTCTATCTGTCTGTCTATCTGTCTGTCTATCTGTCTGTCTATCTGTCTGTCTATCTGTCTGTCTATCTGTCTGTCTATCTGTCTGTCTATCTGTCTGTCTATCTGTCTGTCTATCTGTCTGTCTATCTGTCTGTCTATCTGTCTGTCTATCTGTCTGTCTATCTGTCTGTCTATCTGTCTGTCTATCTGTCTGTCTATCTGTCTGTCTATCTGTCTGTCTATCTGTCTGTCTATCTGTCTGTCTATCTGTCTGTCTATCTGTCTGTCTGTCTATCTGTCTGTCTATCTGTCTGTCTATCTGTCTGTCTATCTGTCTGTCTATCTGTCTGTCTGTCTATCTGTCTGTCTATCTGTCTGTCTATCTGTCTGTCTATCTGTCTGTCTATCTGTCTGTCTGTCTATCTGTCTGTCTATCTGTCTGTCTATCTGTCTGTCTATCTGTCTGTCTGTCTATCTGTCTGTCTATCTGTCTGTCTATCTGTCTGTCTATCTGTCTGTCTATCTGTCTGTCTATCTGTCTGTCTATCTGTCTGTCTATCTGTCTGTCTATCTGTCTGTCTATCTGTCTGTCTATCTGTCTGTCTATCTGTCTGTCTATCTGTCTGTCTATCTGTCTGTCTATCTGTCTGTCTATCTGTCTGTCTATCTGTCTGTCTATCTGTCTGTCTATCTGTCTGTCTATCTGTCTGTCTATCTGTCTGTCTATCTGTCTGTCTATCTGTCTGTCTATCTGTCTGTCTATCTGTCTGTCTATCTGTCTGTCTATCTGTCTGTCTATCTGTCTGTCTATCTGTCTGTCTATCTGTCTGTCTATCTGTCTGTCTATCTGTCTGTCTATCTGTCTGTCTATCTGTCTGTCTATCTGTCTGTCTATCTGTCTGTCTATCTGTCTGTCTATCTGTCTGTCTATCTGTCTGTCTATCTGTCTGTCTATCTGTCTGTCTATCTGTCTGTCTATCTGTCTGTCTATCTGTCTGTCTATCTATCGAGATTTTAGATTTATTTGTTTGATTTGTGACTGCGATTAATAGCATGGTTATTTAGGATGACGTTATAAAAAATAACACTGAAAATTGGAATTTTATGATCACAGTACCTAAAGATATAGCCTAGGGTGTCGAATTTTAAGATTTTAGGAAATATACCTATTATCACTTAACCGTGATTTGGATTTTTTTTTTCCAGAACTGGTATAAGTTAGCCTTTCATCCGTCATCAGCTTGACGTTGAGTTTCGGGACACCATATAATGGAACTCAAAAGGATTGAAGAAGAATAGGTGATAAACTAAAGAAACATTTCAGAAGAGAAAAAATATATTAAAAATGTTACCTTTACTTCTTAAAGCTTGTTAATGTCTGACTATTCTTCAACATTTGGTGATCTTAAACCACTTTTTTTTGTCTTTTTTTTCCGAGGCATAAAAACGTTTAGAAATAGTTTTGCAATTCGGTATCCTCATTATTTTTCGATTATTTAAATCATTATAGCCAATCTATATGTTATTTCTGATGGAATTTGCCTTCCATAAGCTTAAGATGTTCCATGTATTTCAACTGTAGTAATAACTATTTAAATAAAAATAATGTGGAGGATTGTGTCCAAAAAAGAAGTCCAAAATAGTTTTGTGCTTACGTGCTCCACGTGGCACACGGGAAGAAATACTTTTGAATATTTTGAATATTCTCCACCAGCCCACTCTACAATTTTTCATGCATACCTGGTAGCTGTATGGGCTCTGGGACTTGTCACAAAAGCTTTGAGACGGTAGTACTGTTACGAACCATCAGATGGCGTGAGTTGCTTTTGAATGCTACTTTACATCCACTTGGCCGATAAATATGGTCAAGACCCTTGGTCTATCCTTCAGTTGCTTTTAAAAGTTTAACTCGAGCCCAACTGATGACGGCTGAAAAACAGAAACTGGTCTCTGGGAAACTCATCTTCTGGGAAACCCTTGTTGACGTTTTATGACGAATGACCTTTTTAAGTATTTTTAATATTCTCCACAAGCCCACAATTGCACAGTACATTTTCATACTAAAACAGGTAGCAAGAAACAGATATAACTAACAGGTAGCAAACTAAAACAGGTAGCAAGATATTTTCTATATATAAAAGTTAAATGAATAAATAATATCATTTTGATTTCTGATTTAAGTTAAGAAGTTTCTGAACTACCCGTATACACTCCATCTAATTATTATACTGTATAAGAACGAAGTATATCTCCTATCGTCTCCCCTTTTGCTTATTAAAACCGAAATCCGCATCACAACTTGCATTTATCATTAGGGTTTGTTTCGTCGGCCGTTGCCTCATGTTTCTGCCGCTCAAGTATGTAATTAATTAACGTTTGGGAAATTTATGGTTCTCCTTCAGATACGGCGTCGAGGACGCACAGCATCAAGCTAAACGACTGTGGCGCCACTGGTCCGTTTTCACTGATGACATTATACAAATTTCAAAGCGAGAAGGAACAGTGGATGATTCTTGAGAGATGGGATAAGGGTGTTGTTTTGAGTGACAATGGAGGTAAGCTTGAAGCTGCACGTGTTTGTTATATAATGGAGTCGGTTGTTTGAATTAACAGTGAGCGAATATGTGGAAGCTATATTTGATACAGGGAGACGACACTTAACTTGTCACTAATGTAAACTAACGGGTACGCAATCCTTTAACAGCAGCACTGTGTTTAATAATGTACATTGTACAGAGTAAGTGCAAAGAAAAGCTGACTGTTGCGAAATGCAATATAAAGCGTTATTTATTTATAGTTTTCATTATTTTTTATTTAAATTTGACTTCTCGTGAGTCAATTTAATAACTAACTAAGTGGTGATAATATTTTTTAAGCAATCCAAGTGAAGCACTCCTGCTACTCATTCTTGGGATTAACCTCCAAAAAGGCAAAGAGTTAAAGCCCTGTCTGCAATAACAGAAACTTGTGTGTTGGTATAGTCTTGTAAAGTACTTTAAAACGTTCTTCATAGCAGTTTGAATAATATTTCTTAAATTAGAATCTTTGATATAAAACATAAAATTTAAAGAAATTTAATTGTCTCGTGATGATGCTAACACGGTTAGCAAAACGCGAAATGTAAAAACGTGAAATTAATAACAAGTGATTTGGGGTATTTTGATACCGTATTCGATACCATATTTGTCGTCTGTATACGTGAAAGTCCCCTGACGACAGCTATAGAAAGAAAATTGATTTGCTTTATACCGCAGATCTACCAATAACTAGATCAACGATTGTTGCGGCATTTGCTGACGACACAGTGGCGCTAGCATCACATGTTGACCTAGCGCAGGCCTCGACACAGTTACAAACAAACCTTGAAAATATCCAAAACCTTTGAACAAAATGGCGTATGAAAGTCGATGATTCCAAGTTGACGCATGTAACATTTACCTTGCGTAAAGATATCTGACCACCAGTGAAGATTAACAACAGACAGATTTCACAAGCCGAGAATGCCAAATATCTCGGTATACACTTTGACCGCCGATTAATATGGCAGAAACGCATATTCACTAAATGAAAACAACTCGGTCTAAAACTTAATCAATTTTATTGGAAGCTCTCACTAGACAAGATATTAAATAAATAAACAAAGATTAATATCTAAAAATTTCCACTTTATTTAAAATTGTATGTATGACAATTGTTTGGACACACAGTGCCTTTTTCAAATACAAACTATACTAAACTAACAGAGAGAAAAGTAACCATAACCTAAAGTCTCCATCGACCTAATAATACCATAAAACATGATAGTGGGGAAATCCATTTTTTGTCAACGTCTAGGAGGACAATATAAGTTTAATAACGGTGAACCATTCAAGTCTAGCTGGTCATTTAACAAAATATCCAATTTTTTTCTTTTATTGATTTCTAGGCTCTCTAAAAGATTTAATTTTTTGGATTTATTCCCATTATGTAACATTATAAAATTATCATTGAAAGTATGATTTTCTAACATTAAGTGGTTAGCATTATGAGAATTATTTTGTTGATCTTGGTCTTTTGAGATCTTTTTGTTTGTCCAACATAGACTTTTGGACACGACCCGCCCTCAATTAAATAAACTCCTGATTTATACAGTTTACTTGTTTAATTTTTATTGTTTTTAATGAGGCGTCCTAGACTATTGTTTGTTTTGAAAGCAATATTTATATTGTTTGTTTTGGATAAATATCTCGACACTAATTTTGTAATTTTTCTCGTATATGTAATTTTTTTTGAACTCTGCATTTTCGGCATTGACCGGATATGTATTCTTCGCTAGTAAAATTGCAGTCTGTAAGGTTGACAAATCTCTCGAAAAATTGGTGTTCGGTGTCATTTGAAATATATTTAATTTTATTGGTTTCTTTCTTGGATAAAAGGTTTTCAAATTTCTTCTTTGCGTTATAAACGTCTTTTTAATGTCACTAGTGAAGAATCATTTATTTCACAAAGGTTTTCAATATAACATAAAGCCCAAAGATAATGAACGTAATAGAGAACACCTTGGAGTGGAGTGCGAACTCGTTCTGTCAAATTCAGATACATCATAAAAACACCTATTGGCTCACAGAATCAAAAATCTTTATTTTGAAAAATTAAGAAAAAATCACATCGGTGAATACCATACAGCGAAAAGGATTAATAAGAAAATCAAAGAAAATAACATCATAATGACAAGAGCAGATAAGGGTAAGTCCATTCGGGCAATGTCTAGAGATATATCAAAAACTAATACTTTTTTAAAATTAGGGAAATTTAACAAAATTAATTCTGATCCTACGAATGCCTTCCAAAGAAGAAAAAAACAAATAATAAAAGATTCCTCTATTTTTAACGATTACGAGAAACAAAATAATGATTAATCTTCAGGCACCAAAATTATACTCACTTATAAAATTACATAAAGGTAATTACCCAATTAGACCAGTAGTTTTATTTGTTACAGATCCTTCAATCAAATTATCAAACAAGTTCATTAACTCATTTTACAATATACGGATTTTAAACCGAAATATTCCATTCTAAATATCTATGACCATATCAATAAAATAAAAGATATTAGTTTACCCAAAAAATGCAAACTAATTTCTTTCTATGTACAAAATTTATTCCCGTGTATACGACCAAACAAAGTTATAGAATTAGTTGACAAATTACTTCTCAAAAATAAAACTAATTCAATAATAAAACAAGAAATTTTTGTTACTACTGTCAATTACTTTGGATCAGAATTACTTTGAATTTGATAATTCATTTTGTGTTTCTAATGACGGTTTGATTATAGGGAATCTTTTATGTCCTTTACTGGCCGAAATTATTATGGACAACTTAGAAAATAAAATAACTCAACATCAGTTGTTTAAATAGTCACTTTACTGGTACAGATATGTGGATGATATTCTAATTTGTTTTACAGGTTCTGATAGGCAATTAAATCAATTCCTAACTCACATAAATTCTTTACATAAAAACATTAAATTCACAGTTGAAGAAGAGCAACATAATAGTATTAACTTTTTAGACTTAACTATTACTAGAAAAGACATTAAACATGATTTTGCAATTTTTCATAGACCGTCACATAGAGATTTAGTTATACACAATAAATCTCGTCATCCTTATTCACAAAAGATGGCAGCATTTAACTCTTTTATACATAGATTATGAAATATCTATAGATAATTATAATACAGAATTGAATGTCATCAAACAGATCGCAGTAAATAACGGATACGACCCAAACATAAATAAAATAATTAATAAAAAAAGTTATAATAAAGCAATTAATTTAATCTATGGCGAAATGCCGGTCAATGTCGAAAATGCAGCGTTCAAAACAATGACATATACGGGAAAAATTACCAAATTAGTGTCGAGATATTTATCCAAAACAAAAAATATTAATATTGCTTTTTAACTGAGTTTATTTAACTGAGTGCGGGTCTTGTCCAAAAGTCTATGTTGGACAAACATGAAGATTTTATGCTAACCACTTAAGACATTATGCTAATCACTTAATGTTTGAAAAGAATACTTTCAATGATAATTTTATAATGTTACATAATGAGAATATATCAAAAAAATTAAATCTTTTAGAGAGCCTAGAAATCAACAAAAAACTTATATTGTCCTAGACGTTGATAAAAAATTAATTTCCCCACTAGAATGTTTTATGGTATTATCAGGTCGATGGACACTTTAGGTTGTGGTTACTTTTCTCACTGTTAGTTTAGTAGAGTTTGTATTTGAAAAAGGCAGTATTGTCGAAACAATTGTCAATAAACATAAAATTTTAAATATAGTTGAAATGTTTAAATATTAATCTTTGTTTATTTATTTAAAATGAATTTCCGTCAAGTATCGGCTACCTCAGTTAAATTTAACAACATATTACCCTACAAAATCATTTTGAAACCCATTTAGACTTGCGGAATCCACCTGTGAGGAACTGCCAGTAATTTCAATTAGCTATACTCCAGAGAGTATAAAACAAGAAGCCATTCATCAATATAGTGGTAACACATCCCAATGTGTTGGCTAACAAGTTAAATGCGTATGATAGATTGAAATGGCTTCAGAGATCAGATCTAATATTGGATACCCAATAAGTGAACTATTGTGTAGTTTATTTAAGTCACTTAGTTCACATTGCCAGAACATAGAAACGTTATTATTAAGTTTAACTCTTAAAGAGATCGCTCGTAGAAGTGATTATCTACGTGTGAAGTATCATTAATATAATAAATGCTTATTGCTTTCGGGCAGATTGCTGTACTCATAGGAGACAGATAAAAAAAGCCCCTCGGTCGGAATGAGCGGAGTTTTGTGGAAGTTTGTGGTAGTTTCTGGACGGCCACTACTGGGCTGCTGTATAAGCGGCGCGTGACCGCGCTTACGGCAGTATTCTTCCATGCGAACTCGAAGCGAATATAAGTGAAAAGTGGTGAATGAATAGTGAAGAGAATTAAGTGTACCGTGTAAGTGAGTAATTTTAGTGCAGTGTTATTCGGTGACCTTGTTAAGGATAGATACGTGAATCATTATTACTGTCGAAAAATGGAGGGGAAGAAAAGGAAGGGTGATAAACTTAAAGGTATGGACTACTGGAAAAAGTGGTGTAGTCAAGGGGTTTCTAATAAAGAAACAAATTTGGATTTAGCTATCAAAGCTTCAGCTACCTTGCATGCTGATAAGAAGACTGTGATGACAAGCGGGCCCTCGATCTCGACCTCAATCACCATACCGAATGTCGAAATCGATGTCATGTCGCTGGTGCCCTGTTCGATACCTCCTACTGCCGAATCTACATCTAGTCTGCAACAGGCCAGCTTGCCTGTTACCTCATCTTTTACAACTTACAAAAAATCTTGGATGAATATTTTAAAGTCCAAATTTTAAAAACGCCATGGAACCTACCCAGAGATTATAAGTTTCCTATTTCCACAAAACGAAACTTGCGCTTTCAATTGAAATGGTTGGAGAGATTCCTTTGTGTGTCATATTCGGAATATAAAAGTGGAGCATACTGCAGAGTTTGCGTGGTAATGGGACCTTCGCTTGATGAAGGTAAAGGTGGTCATCAAAGGATCGGCCAGTTGGTAACCGAACCTTTTTGTAAGTGGAAAAATGCCCTAAAAATATTTGAAGCTCATGTGAAATCGGTATACCACAAGCGAAATTCAGAACTGGCAGATAACTTTCTAAAAGTAATGTCTTCGCAGGCTTTTTGGGTCACTGAACAGCTGTCTTCTGAAAGAAAGAAACAACAAGAGGAGAATCGAAAGAAACTAATCCCTATCGTAAAGCAATATTTTTTTGCGGCAAACAAGGCATCTCCTTGAGAGGTAAAATCGATTCAGGGTGCATACAAATTACACCAGAATCACCAGAACCTAAACAACCACTACAGAATGATGGTAATTTTAGAGCCCTGTTGCGGTTTGCGGCTGAGTCTGGAGATAAAGATCTGGCTGAGCATTTGAATACTTCACAGAAGAATGCCCTGTACACAAGCCCTCAGATCCAAAACGAAATAATTGACATTTGTGGTGAATTAATTCAACATAAAATAATTGAAGAAGTAAAGAAAGCCAAACTATTTGCGATTCTGGCTGACGAAACCACCGACATCGGATGTGTAGAACATGTCTTCGATATATTGATTTTACAGATAATAAACACCATATAGTTAAAGAGATGTTCCTTGAGTACATTCCAACGGTCGATGTTTCAGGATCCGGTCTAGCAAATCTTATTATTACAGCTCTGAAAAAGCATGGACTTGAATGTTCTCATATGGTTGGTCAAGGTTACGATGGGGCTTCAGCTATGAGTGGGTATTTGCACGGTGCCCAAGCTTATGTTCGCCAAGAATGTCCTCTTGCTCTTTATGTACACTGTAGTGCACACTCTCTCAGCCTTGCTATTGCTGATTCATGTTCATTAGCAAATGTCCGAAATTGCATTGGGATTGTGCAGTCTGTTGGTTCCTACTTTCGACATTCTGCTCAACGCACTGCTTTGTTGAAAGAAAAAATTCAAGAGCTACTACCCGTCGGTAACCAAAAAAGCTTGCTCTCAATGTGTGAAATACGGTAGGTCCACAAACATGAAGCTATTATAAGATTCAGGGAAATTTATTCAGCGATTGTGAATGCATTCGAAGAACTCGCTATCAAAACAATTTCAGACAATTGACATCGATCTTATCACGGCATTCAAACATGTAGATGATGTTATTAATGTCTTACAACTCCTGAGAAACAACACTGACGTCGAATATCTTCATCTCTATGAGGACGCAAAGGTTTTACTGGAAGAAAATGGTGGTATACTGTGAATGCCACGCGTCGTCGGAAGACAATTAAATAGACCGAACATTCCTGCATTGGATGTATGCACGTATTACAAAATTAATTTGTTCATTCCATTTCTTGATCATACAATTCAACAATTGGTTGAAACGTTTACCAACATCGTAAAGTAGTATCAGCATTATCTGGTGTGCTACCTTCAAATTTTACTGCCAGTTCTGAACTTGAAGTATGGAAAACAGTGATGATAAGTATCTCGCCTACCCCGAAACCTAGTTTGGAATGCCTAGATATGTGCGATAAAAACCTTTATCCTAATATTTACACATTACTACAAATCTTGGCTACCATTCCTGTATCTACTGCTATCCCAGAAAGGTCTTTCTTGAGCCTAAGGAGACTGAAAAACTATTTACGAAACACTACAAGTGAAAACAGACTTAATGGTTTGGCTCTCATGAACATTCACTATGGAACAGAAATTCATGCACATGAAGTAGTGGATATATTTAAAAGAAAAAGCCGAAGATTTCTTCTTTAATGGTTTTAGATTTAGCGCAGAGGAACGAAATTAATTTAACCATTTCATTTAACGTTAAGAACTTTATAAATATGTCGTAATTTTTCCGATGAATATATAGGTATTAAATTTCATGTAAGTATATTATTGTTGTGTTAATTATTTCAAACCCCCCCAAACTAAATCCTGGCTACGCCCGTGATAGATATTAATAATTTAAGACTTGCTGCAAGTGTAATATATATATATATATATATATATATATATATATATATATATATATATATATATATATATATATATATATATATATTGTTACCAATTATTTTCACTGTATAAACATTAAAAAAATATTGGCCATAGCGACGGCAGCTGTTCACCGGGAGCACCGGGGTGAAGGTCCTGGATAGGATGAAGCTGCGCATTAAAAGGGCGCCACCCAGTTCGTTAATATATCTTGTGTTATAGAAAACCCTTGAACCGGGAAGGCGTCTATCTTAAAAAAAACTATTTATGTCTTTACTAAAAAAATATTGATTTAATTTTTAACTTTAATACACGTAAGCACACTAAAAAAACACACAAAGTACATTTTAAGGAAGAAAAAATAAAACTATAAAAAAGACACAGGAAGGTTTAGGGACTGTGGTTCAGCAAACCTTACCGTGAAAAATAAAAAAAAAGCGAACAACTTCCTCTAACTTACACGAGCTCGTTTTTAGTTATCTGTGCTTTTAAATTAGATGGTACTAAGTCTATTCAAACAATATTAAGAAAGTAAAAATAACTTAAAGGTAATCAAATAGGATCAAAATAAGTAAAATCATCAATAATAAATCAGATCGAACGGCAAATTGTCTATTTTCTGACAGTAGTCAGAAAAGTAGGTAATTTGAAAATAGAAACGTGAATCTTTAACTCTATACGTAACAAAAATTTATTAATCTGGCCTTATTTCTCGATTGTCACGCCGCTTGCTTATCCAGCACTGGGGTATCCAAATACCTTGAGTACGTCTACGGACAATTCGGTGTCCTAATGCGTGGTCCCCAAATAGTCAGGAACCGGAGTGACCTGTTACTATGCAAAGTGGCTCCTAAAAAATAGTATGGTTTCGACAAAGGTCGGGCTCCGAAATAAGTGGCTCTTCAACGGCCTGGTCCCTGATTGACCGGATTCTCGAATATCCGGGTCGTAAACCCTCTACAAGAATATCAAAAATAAGCCTAAGCATGGCTTGGCCAGCTAACCTACATACCTCTGTCGGAAGGGTAAGGCGCGAAAACATCCGCTCACCTCAAGATTTGGAGTTAGACTGTCTTGGCCTTGTCCTTGGCCAAACGATACAGGTGCTCCTTCTAACACCATTCGCCCAAAAATATTACCAGTAGAGATCAAGAATTTGTAAAAACTAGTATATTGGCATCTTCGGTGCCTATTATCGCGTGGTTCGTGACTTTCTAGCGAAAGAAACTTAATAGTACTTCCGGAAAAACCTAATACATATTCTTCCATACGTGAAACAGTACGCACAACCCACACTTCCAATAGAAGATTTGATCGGGTATATATAATCAAAGTTTTAACAACTAATTGGAGCACTATGTACGATATTAATAAATGTCAAAGTTGAAAATGAATTAATTTCAAGAAAAAAATATAATTTAATAAGTTTACAGCTACGGAGGCATCCTGAAACCGAGATCGACGAAAAAGAAAAATCCCAAATGTCGTCGCAGCCCCACGTCCGCAAATAATAATTAATGGAAGCGAGCTGATGAATTTTTGCGGGTGAAACGGGGGCTTTTGATGGACGACGTAGAGGACGGGCGGCGACGCTGACAAGGGACGTCGGCGACGCGCCCTTAATAAAACAGGAGAAGCGATTGTGAAACTCAATTTTCTCACGAGTACAGGTGGCGGTTTTCCACCCCTCCCTCACCAACAGCGCGGGCGCCCCTGTTCTTTGTTTTTCCATTGATATTCCGGTTAAGTCGCAACCTCCCACCCATCATTCTGTCTGGAAGAAAGAAAAAAATCTAATTCCGAAGCTAATTGAATGAAATTGATTGGAAAATTGGTCTAGTGGCGAATTGAAAAATTTGCTAACCAAAATAAAATTGTTTGTAATCTTGGAAAGTTTATAGAAATACGAAAAAGTAGCAGACAAAATTAAATTGCGTTGTTATGAAAATGAATGTTATACAAGGTGGTCCACGGAAAACAGTGATTTTTAAAGAAACATGATTTTAAAATATTTATGAACATAAAAATAACACAGGTAAACAAAAATTATACATATATATATATATATATATATATATATATATATATATATATATATATATATATATATATATATATATATATATATATATACATACATACAGGATGGAATAAAAATAAATGATGCATATTTAAGATGAACTATAAAGACACATACAAGAGCTGCAAAGGGCGGGAAAATACTTTGGCTTGAAAATAAACCTGAAAAATAATCAGGTTATGTTCAAGAAATTTGCTGAAAACAGATGAATATCTATTTTCAGGAGGCGATTCAGAGGTAGTGGACCACTGTATATATATATATATATATATATATATATATATATATATATATATATATATATATATATATATATATATATATATATATCTGAAGCAAAGAATTTTAATGGAGGCTGATATTGCTTTGGAAGTGGAACAGCGTGTTAAGCGTGGTTAGCAGGTATTTGGTATGCTCAACAGGTGGGAATTTGTTTACAAGCAAACTCCCACTTTGTCTGAAGAGAAAGATTGTTGATCAGTGCGTGCTGCCTGTCATGACATACGGAAGTGAAACATAGACGCTCACATTACAATCGGTAAAAAAACTTCGAGTAACACAGAGGGGAATAGTAGGGTGTATGTTTGGCATTACAAAGCGGGACAGAAAGACCAGCACATGAACCAGAGAACAGACGAGAGTATGTGACATCATTGGAAAGGTGAAGGAAATGAAATGGAGGTGGGCAGGCCAAATAGCAAGGCGACGGATGGACCAAAGCAATCCTGGGATGGATACCACTTGATTATAAACGTCCACGAACAAGACCTAAAATACGATAAATCGATGACATCATCAAGTATATTGGACCCGAATGGTAGAGGAAACTTCAGGACCGCGCGAGTTGGAAACATGCTGGGGAGGCCTTCATTCTGCAGTGGATCGACCATGGCGGAATGATGATGATAATATTTATTGTTGTATTGTAACAAATTATAGCGATAGACACATTATTGTTAATCATAATAATATCTCAACAAAATAATAATCATAATCTCACTTTAGAACGCTGTTATTGATGTGTTGTAATTTGTATTTTGTTTCTGCGGATTCGTTAGTCAATATCCAAGAATAATCAGCAAGTTAATGGAAGCTTTTGTTTGAACAAATATGAGGTGTTTCTGATAATCCGCTTTATTCCGCTATTGAACAATTTATATGGGTAAAAGCCCAAATCTTTATGCAAAATACGCTTTATATTGCTCTTTCCAATTGAAAAGCACGCCGACTATCAACCCGAATGGGGACTTTACAGGATCGGCTCCCGCACCATCTTCACATTCCACTGAATGTATACCAATCGAAAATGACCAATTTTCTTTGGTTTCTTAAATAAACCCTTCGTTCGAAATGAAGCTACCCATTAGAAAATAGTATTGCGGTCAGGTATCACTGTTGACAAATTCATCGTAAGCCAACATGCGGTGCTCTCGAGTCTTTAGCGGCATAATGGATACTAAACAGTATCGTAGGGAAAGTGGATAGACACCTGCCGCCATCCTCCTCTACCTCTACTAGTCGAGTACTACGCATTCCAAAAACGTCTTTTTCCCGTAGACCATCTTGTGCCTAAAGGACTGGCCATGCCATATATCATTTTGATAATTAAATTAAAAATTGTTAACCATTTTGCAAAACTAATTGACCACCGCGAAAGATAATTTTGAACAGAATGAATAGTAAAGAGTTAAGAATACGTACATTTTTATGCGAACTATAGATTAAATATTAACTTTGAACTTATTATTATTAAAACATTTTGGAAAAACCAATTTCGTGAAAGGCAACACCGTCGAAAACAACAGATAGACGAAAATTGACGCTCCCTATCGGCACGTTTATTATTTTTAGCAGCCCATAACGAGCTTGTAATTTAAAACCAACGGTTGAGACCCTTTAGCAATGCCGCAACGATGTACATAACGAACGAAACGAATAAATTAACTTTTGTATCCCGGCCTCTCTTCTACGTCATTTTATGTTTGAAAATATATGGAATAATTTTCAATACCAAATTAATTACTTGAAAAGTTTTTACTTCAATTTTTGCCGAAAACGAAATCTGGGCTCATTTTCGACGCGCGTTTCGCTAACCTTGATATCATCATCAGGAGATGATTCGATTTAATTATAAAACCAAACTATGTTCTATTTATATGACAACTGTACTTAATGAACCAAGTAAAAATAATGAAGCGTGAAGCAGTGGCGGTTGGTCCATAAGGGCACGTGGGCACGTGCCGTACTTAAAAAATTAAAAAATGAAGTGGAAAAAATAATTTCAGATTTTATATTAATTTATTCTCTGTTCTGTCTATGATCACGCTTCTTGTGACTTAAATAGTCTAACATCCATGTCATTCGCGGTAACGAAATAGGTCGTGGGTTGCTGAAGCGCACCGATTAAAGAACAAGTGCTTTGGGCACAGACAAGTTTGTGCTGCAACTATTTTCTTTACTATCACGTGCGAAAAACAAAGACAGCAATGCATCGCTTAGCTAGTAACCCGGAGATTAAATGCATTTATAACGTCATATCTTGGGCGCTGCCCCATTCTCAATAGTCAGGTGTTAATAAACAAACAATAAAATAAATTTTAGTCGGAAAACCAATAAGTGCGGGTGATCTTGATCTTGGCTGGATTAAACACAGTGTTAATGAATTGAAACATTTGGACACAAAGGTAAAGTTGCATTCTGTTTCACAAAGACATTTGAAAAATTTGTTAGAAATTAGTATGTTGGGGAAGACAGACATTCGTTATCAACTCAGTAGTGCACATCGGGATTCTATTAAAAAACACAATAAAATTGTTGATAGCAATCGTTACATATTGTCTAAGTTAATTGACGGTATAAAATTCTATGGGGCATTTGAGCTTGCTTGCATTACGTGGGCATGACGAAACCTAAATTAAAGAAAAATACTGGCATTTTCAGAGGGCTAGTAAATTTGATGGCCGAAATAGACAGTATTTTAGAAGCTCATTTAAAAGACTATAAAAATAAAGGCATCTCCAAACAAATTCAGAACGAATTACGGGATTCATTGTTGTATGTTTGTGGCGATTTATTAAAAGCGAAATTTAAACAGCAAACTATATTGCCATACAGGCCCCTGAAATCAGGCCCCAACATCTGCTCAAATGCAGATGGTTTTTATAATCAGATATGTTAAAACTGGCGAAATTTACGAGAGATTCTGAAGCTTTTTAATACCAAAAAATTACACAGCAGATGGAATTGCACACGAAATTCTGACGGTGCTAAGCGAGTTAGGAATAGACGAAGAACCTAAGAAACTCATAGCCCAAAGTTATGATGGCGCTTCCATGATGAAAGGTATAGTCGGAGGAGTACAAGCCAAAATTAAAAATATTTATAAGAATGCACAGTATATTCACTACTATGCTTACCAATTAAACCTAATAATTGAAAGGTGTACAATAGAAAAAAGTGTAAAGATGTTTTTTGCTTATCTGTCTCCATTTCCCACTTTCTTTTCTCGATCATCCAAAAGAACAACTATTCTGGAAGGCGTCGTGAAAAAGCGTCTACCCTACGAGATGGAACTTTACGTCTAAATGTGTGAATACTGTTTACATTTCCAAAGAAAAATTGCAGACATGCCTTGAAGAAATTATGGACGCCGCGGATAAATTATTTGGTGGATGATAATTTTAAATGTTGGTTGTTTTTCTTCAATAAAATATTGCATCACTGCGACATTCTGTTTGATCAACTGCAAAGCAGGCAACTAGATGCACTTAAAGTTAAGAAGAATTTAGTAACTTTATCAACAGCCATTCAAAATATTTGAGATAATGTAGAGATACAAATTAATCAAGAATTTGGTAACTTAACTGGTGAAGAACCTACAACGATCATAGAGAATCGCAGAAAGAAATGGAAAATTACTGACAAGAAGGACCCTAAACCGAATGTCGGGATATGTAAGGAAATCTGTAATACCTTAGCCATACAGATTCATGAACGTTTTATTTTCGATGAAAACCTAACTGTTGCAAATTTATTTGAAACTGGAAAATTTGGTGAATATCGCGCCTCTTTTCCAAATGAAGACATTAAAATTGTGTGTAGCCTGTTTGCAAATGTAAATTACTTAAAATTAAAACATAAACTCTCGGTAATGTACGCACGGGGCGATTTTATGAAAAGTGTGACTGTGCTGCTGTTACAAATATTTATCCAAAACAGTTTATCATCAACATTTAGTGAACCCGTGGAATTGCTGACTGTTTTCTGTACCGTCCTTATAACGACTAATGATCAAGTCATCGACCACTTGGCTGCCCAGAAATGTAGAAAGATGGACTTCAACTACAAATAGATCTAATGTTCATGGTCCTATGGTGAGTTTAGCAAAATTGTATTATCTAGGTACCTATTTGAAAATTTGATGTCTGACCGTTACACTCATATTTCTACACAGCAGTGTGTGTAAGATACTAAGAAATGTAAATTTTTTGGTGCAACGCATTTCCCTATCCCCATTCCAAAATTTGGTTATACGTACCCCACCTGTTTTTCCCCCACGAACCGCCGCTACCGTGAAGTAAACTCAGCGTAATATTAGTAATTTAAAAAGTTGACTGAATGGAAAAGGTCATTATCCCGGTTCATGTTTTTCCTACATTTTCTTATTTGAATGCTTTCATATGCATCCAAAATTCTATTATTATTTACACTTTAAACAATTCTTAAGTTACTAATACCTATATCATACGAGGGTTGCTATTTATGTATCCTGAATTGTCAACAATAGTGTTGCTATGACATATACATCGTAAAGTCTGACATTGTTAGCTATCACTGACATTGACAGTTAACAATGTAACTCAGAACGTTTGGTCATATGGACGTTGTTTGTTTCGTTTAGTGACTTGAATATTTCGTCTGAGTCAAAGTCACATTAACTCGTGAGAATTTTCCTTCGATGATTTACTACGAATTGCGACATGGATTATCTCAATAAAAGCGCATCGATCAACTCACATTAACTTTTGGCAATGAAGCACCATCTAAAACCACTGTATATCAATCACTAGTTTAGTGAATTCAATCGTGGCCGCTGTTTGCTCACGGACGAATTTGAAGAAGATTGTCCAAAATCGATTGTTGTGTCAAGAAAACGTCGTTACTGTGCGCGAACTGATAAAGCAGGATCGTCATGTGACATACCGTGAGATTGAAGCATCCCTGGATGTTCGTTTGACAAGCATACACAAGATTTTACATGAACATTTAGCCGTGAAAAAAAATTGAACGCATTGAATTCCGCATAATTTGAGAATCGCTCAAAAAATGCTCATGTCGATTAATGCAAGCAAACGCTGAAAATGCCCGTGTATAACATCTATACAGGTGACAAATTTTGAATCTATGCTTATAAACCCGAAAGTAAACAGCGGTCGACTGTATGGGCCTTTCAAAATAAGCCAAACCCAACAAAAGTTGTTCGCGCAAGAAGCACCTCGAGCCAAATGGTCGCCTGTTTTTTTTAGATAAATGGGCATGTGACTACAGTGTTACTAGAAAATCTTAGAACAGTCAATTCTGAATGGTACATAACTATTTATTTGCCAAAAGTCTTTGAACAAATAAGAATAAACAATCAGCGACGCAGAACCATTCTTCACCATAACAATGAGAGCTCTCACACATCGAAACGAACAACTCAATATTTGACCGGTTAAAACATCGAATTGATGGTCATCCACCCTACAGTCCTGATTTGTTACCCAATGATTTCTTTTTGTTCCCATCCGTGAAGATGAAACTAAGTGGTCAACGATTTTCGACCCCAGAAGAAGCGCTTGATGCGTTCAAAATCCATGTGTTGTAGATACCTCAATCAGAAAATATTTTGAAATACAATAAAAACATTTTATTATTCCGGATACATAAATAACAATCCTCGTATTCGGTTAATATCGATCTTTTAGTTTGCCCAATACACCTTCGATCACAATTTTCGCAATCCTTCCAATTTCTTTATCCTTTGGATTATCCAGGATATCTCCCAATTTATTATATGGTTTGTACACTACCTTAATATCCACTTTTTTTAAAAAGCTTGTCTAGTCCTCATTTTAACTGGGCATTCAACGGTATTACCATAAATGTATTTTTATTCTGTTTCTTTTAAAAAGTCGAAGAATCTTTGAATAAATACCTCAACTTATGTTTTCCAATTAATCTGGCTTCGGTATTCCTATTACAACCATTCACTTCGGACACCTCCCTAATTAATTTTAGTTCTTTAATATAATTACCTTTGCTCAAAAAAAATTAATTATTTTATCTGCCATAATTTAAACTAGCCATTTGCTCATTAAAGCAAAATGAATTCTATTGTAGATCCCATTCAGTTATTGCTCGCTAAGTTTAAAACTTTATGCTCTACAATATAAACATATTTAAAACAACTAAACAAGATACAAAGAGAAATAATGTGGATACCACTTGAACTTTCAGTTGAAAACAAAATTCAGCGTGGATCCATCTGCAGTGCAATTTTATCGAGGTTAGGCAAAGATCCTATTCTTTAATAAATTGTTACTGGAAATGAAAAATTGATTCAATACACCAATCGACATAGGAAGAACAATGGTTAAAACTAGGACATCCACTTTTGCTCACTTGAAATCCACGTCATCAACTTCAAAAAGTATTTGTGTGAGTACGGTGAGATTTTTACTCGTAGAAAAATTTCTTACAGCAACTCTGGAAGGATATTTTACTTCAAAATCTTTCTCATTTTACAAAAAAATAGAAAAACTCTATTAGAATTTATTTTCATCTTCAAGTATTATATTTCGATCCCCTAGATCGATTTCAAATCAAAAATGAATATTGTGACGAATCTATTTTACGATATACCCAGAAAAATTCAATTTGTTCCTTCCATTTTGATAGTTCTTTATTAATGATTTAAAAAACTAGTGTCAGGCGTATGAAAAAATTGTTTTCTCGATCAGTATTTTTCTTTATTCGAAGATATACGACTTAATATGACAAATAGACGTTCTATTTGCCATCACCCCGCTATGCCATTAATAATAATTTCCGTGATGCTATCAAAAAGCTCGAGATGTTGTTTTATTGTCCATTTGTTCGTCGTCGGCCAGGGCTGGCTTAAGCCTTCGCAAAAACATTTCGCGAACATGAACTTCATTTTTTACAATAATAAAGTTTCATTGAATTCCATTATAGAAATGGAGAGCATAGACTAAACTTAACATTAATTTTAATATATCTTATCAATATGGATCTTTTTAGATATAAAGAACACATTACCCACAAATTTTGTGTTGCCCAACATGCAATCGAACATGACCACAGTATAGATATTAGTAATTTAAGACTAATTAAAAGTGTTAATAATAATAGGGCTTTGGATGCATATGAAAGCATTCAAATAGAAAAATGTAAGAAAATCATGAACCGAGATAACGGACATATTTCGTTCAGTCAACTTTTTCCATCATAATGTAAGGTTTAGTAAACTTCACGGTTCATGATTTTAACACGCTTCGTTATGTAGGGTTTTCATATAAATAGAACATAGTTTAGTTTTAGAATTAGATTAAATCATCTCCTGATGATACTAGCATGGTTAGCGAAACGTGGGTCGAGAAGTTAAAAAAAAGTGATTTGGTGTTTAGTGGTAAATTTCTTCAAGTTTAGTGTTTCACACTAAAGATTCCAATAGAAAAATTGACCTAATGTTAATATTGTTAACATGTTAGCTGTCATTGCCATTGACAGTTAACATTGTAACTCAGAACGTTTGGTCATACGGACGTTGTTTGTTTTGTTTAGTGACTTGAAAATTTTGTCTCAGTCAAGTCAATCTCAGAATGTTCTTTCGATGATTTATTACGACTTGCGTACATGGATTATCTCAAAAGCGCATCGATCAAAGCTCTGTATATCACTAGTTTAGTGAATTCAATCGTGGCCGTCCCTCGTTCACGGACGAATTTGAAGAAGATTGTCCAAAATTGATTGTTGTGTCAAGAAAACGTCGTTACTGTGCGCGAACTGATAAAGCAGGATCGTCATGTGACGTACCGTGAGATTGAGGCATCCCTGGACATTCGTTTGACAAGCATACACAAGATTTTACATGAACATTTAGCCATGAAAAAAAATGTACGCGTTGGATTCCGCATAATTTGAGAATCGCTCAAAAAAATGTTCGTGTCGATTAATGCAAGCAAACGGTGAAAATACCCGTGTATAACATCTATACAGGTGACAAACCTTGGATCTATGCGTATAAGTCCGAAAGTTAACAGTGGTCAACTGTATGGGCCTTTCTAAACTCAAAGAGATTTACCAATAAACTTCGAATCACTTTTTTAAAGTTCTCGACGCGTAAATCCCCAACTTTTCATATTGATCTACTTTATCCTTTGGATTACCCAGGACTTCTCTTAATTTATTATATGGTTTATATACAACTTTAATGTCCACTTTTTTCAAAATGTTGTCTAGCCCTCGTATTAATTGGGCATTAAACGATATTACCATGAATTTATTTTTGTTCTGATTCTTTTGAAAAGTCGAACATTCTTCCAATAATTGTCTAAACTTATGTTTTCTAAATAATTTATCTACAATGTTCTTATTATAACCGTTCACTTTGGATACCTCCCTAATGAATTTTAATTCTTTGTTATAATTATCTTTGTTATGGGAAAATTGATTATTTTTTAATTATTTTAAAATAAATTAATTAAAATTGATTAATAATTTTTATTTAAATTATTTTAAATAAAAATAGGTTAAATTTTAATATTTTTAGAAAAAACACCAACACTTCGCGATACATTCCTAACGATTCGAACCATAGCTCCCAAAATATGATGGCTAGTTTAAATTTTATGGTAAATAGATTAATGATTAATTATATGATTTTTTGCTGCGTTCCAAACAACGTTCAGGTCCAGCCCCAATTTGTATATGGAGCACGAATAAATTTTCTTTGTTTTTGAATATTCTTAATAAAGGTTTAATAATAATGAAACAGTCAAATATAATTGCTTCTTATGTATTATATCAGAGTAGAAGAATCCCCAAACTGAAAATGTTATAGAAAATGGTGTAATGTAATGTAATTATTTAAGGGGGAAATCCCTTTAGAAATTTCAAAAAAATCGATTTTGTGTAATATTTTGAAAATAAAATATATTGATAATATACGGGCAAGAGGCAAAATAAAAATATTAAATATTTACGGAGTCAAGCACGCCGGAGCCCGCATATCGTCACCCAGACAGCTTAATCAGCATCTTGGCCTCTGAGATGCTCAAAAGAAAGAATGAGTGGGTCACTGTCTAACAGAGGCAGAGAACGAAGAGTTCTGCGAGTGTACAGTACTTAACCGATATTAGCTCGACGAATGCATTGCATCGAATGAACTCTGAGGCGTTAGGCCGTTAGGCCGTTAGGCTACTGCGCATCCGAACCTTAGATGCTGACATGTAAATATCGGCAGGTAAAAATCGTGCTATTCATTACAATATTTAGCTGGTCATTCATGGTTATTACATGACCATTTCTTAAGGATATTTTTATTTCAAATATTTCAGGTAGGTCTATTTCTTTACTTTTCTTTTCTGAATATAATAATTTAACATTATTTATATCTATAAAATTATTGTTTTTAATACAATGTGTAGATATTCCAGTGGTTTTTATATTATTTAAAATATCTTTTTTAGGTTCTTATATAATATCGCACGAAAAATTCTACAAAAGGACATTATCAAAGTAATCAATTTACAGATAAACACAGAGAAAGTTTCGGGCCGAGTACAAGTGATAGTGCAAGTGTATTTGTGTGTATAGTGCCAAGTATAATTATTGGCACATATGCCAAAGTTTTCGCCGAAACAACCGATGAGGCGCGAGTAATGAGACACCCGGAGGAGTATTTCCAAGACAAAAGCAGCTTCAATAGCCCGAAAACAGCAGCAGGTTGAAGAAAACCAGCTTTTCTAAGAGGCTGAAGGTCTATTATATACACCTGGGATCGCTGATTTATCGATAAGTCACTAAAACTAATAGTTTTATCGTACTGAAACTTAGAATGCAATTATCTCGAAACTGTGTTTTCAAAAACTACTCGCTCTGTAACTCAAAATGTTATTGATCGATTTGGTTGAAATTTTGGGAGGCTTTTCTCTATATCATTATCGGAAGGATGTACCTACAGTTTTAAAGATTTCGCATAAATTAACTACTTTTTGAGATAAAAGTGTCGAAAAAATAGTACAAACTTTGAACATTTTTTGTTTTAAACCTTATTTAATTTTTAATTTAATATTTTTTTAATAGTTCTATAGGTTTATCCTTCCCGTGCATATATCAGAAATAGAAAGGATTTTTTTTAATTTCGGATGAATAGAAAAAGTGTGCAGCACTTTTGGCCTCTCGCCCAAATCAATACTAATAATAATAATAATAATAATAATTTTATACTCTTCTAAGATCAAATAAAATGATGCTATAACTTTAAAATGATACAATTATGTTATCACCTTTAAAAACACGTCTGAAAAATGGCATTTTGAGGAGTAATAATAATATAAAAATTTGAAAATATTTTTAATGTACAATACAATAATTTAAATGTACAAACTTATTATATAATTTTAATGTACAAACTTATAACTTATAACAATATTTTTAATGTACAAACAAAACCTACAATACCTTACTTTAAATATATCTATAAAATGTTTTAAATAATCTTCACCTTTTACTACTGAATATTTAAAAACTGCTATTTACTAGTGAACTATTAAAGTTTGGGTTTACAACCTAATAAATAATACTTTGCTCTCGCTAAGCTATTGTTAAGCTAAACATAGCAAAATATTTTATATAATTTTCCTCTGTTGGATACACATTGTTTGTTGAAAATTATTATATAACACGAGAGTAAATCAAATATAAACCGGAATTGTTTTATTCATATTTAATATTTATAAAATAATTCAAAAAAACTCTTTATCATTTTTCAACTTAGTTTCCTCCATGCTCTACATATTTTTCCAGAGGTTGGGTCATCAGCAAATTGCGCACGAAGTCTTCAACATCTTGAGCGTTGTCGAATCGTACCCTTCCAAATGCATCTTTTAAGAGCGCAAACAAATAATAATCACAGAGTGATAAATCTGGGCTGTATGGAGGATGTTTAAGAGTTTCCCAATACATATTCTCCAATTTTCCTTCGTCAAAACCGTTGTGTGTGGCCTGGCGTTGTTATGAAGATGGAGGACGTTTCTGATAAGGACACCGGGTATTTTGCTCCTGTAAGCAGACTTTGTTGCCTTCAACAGTGGGCAGTAGTAGGCAACATTAATCGTACGTCGATCATGTAGAAAATCAATCAGCAAAACTCTTTTGTAGTCGAAAAAACGGTCGCGAAAAACTTAACGGCTGAGAGACAAGTTTGGCCTTTATAGGGCAGGTTTCGTCTTTCCTTGACCATTCCTTACTCACCATTTCTGATTCTGGAGTGCAATAATGCAGCCACGTTTTATCACATGCCACGATACGCTTCCAAAAAGTATCTCCTTCCCACCGAAATCGATTCAGAAGCCTCAAACTGATTTGCAATCGGATCAACAACAACTTCAACAACTTCGGAACCCATCGGGAATATATTTTATTAAAGCCAAGATGATTTCTGAAAATAATTGTTTGAGCACTTTCAAAGTTAATAACCACCTTTAAGGTGAATTCATGAATAGTGAGCCGCCGGTCACCTTCGATAACGTCGCGAACTGCACCAATGTTGTCAGCAGTGAGACTTGCCCTGGGACGTCGATTATGACTTTCATTTAACACACCTCCTCGACCACCCTTAAACTTTTTGGGCTAACCAAACACTTGTGTCAGAGTAGAGTGTCAGAGTAGTCGGAGTGTCACAGTAGACAGACCATCATCCCCATATTGAACTTTCAACCGAGTTAATATTTCGGATGGTTTAACGCCTTCCTTGGCTAAAAACTTTGTTATAACCCGTTGCGCATCGGACGGTGAAACCTGTTGCACACTCATGGCTGTATTGACAAAAGAATTGAGTGAAAGAGCTCACCGAGCGTTTCCCCCACTCCTAATACATTGAACTGTAACGACCTACACTGACAGCCCGCTCGTGATTGGCTGAGAAAAGTAATTGTAAAATTCCGGTTTATATTTGATTCACCTACACAGATTACAAGTTTGGTGGCATAAGAAGATAAGTAATTAAGATTTATGGTAACGAACCCGTAAAAGAATCAATAAACAAGCAGAAGAAAATTCGGATGATTGGATCACATACTAAGAAAGAACAGACACGAAATTTCCAGAAACGTACTACAAACGTGGACAAAGAAGACACAGCGGGAGACTGGTTTGTCACTCGCGGAGATAGGATTCTTGGCAAAGGATAGACGTAATTAAAAGCAATTTTCCAATACCATATGTCCCAAACGGGAATAATAGATGTACTTCTACTACACATCACAATAATTATGCGTCAAATTTTTGCTAAAAATCAAACAAATACCGTCCCAGAAGTACCATATTCACCAGATGTGGCACCTGGAGACTTTTTCTTACTCCCTCGACTTAAAAAACCACTTCGAAGACGCTATTTTGAGTCGATATAGACAATTCAATAAAGTTCACTGGTCCATTTAAAGAAAATGCAAAAAGTTGAGTTTAAAAACTGTTTCAAAGGCTAGAAAAAACGATAGAATAGGTGTACTGCAAGGAGCGAAGATTAGTTTAAAGGAAACAAGGCTAGATATTTTGTGTTGTATTTATAAAATTATCTTACTTTTTCATCATAATAATATATCGATGAGTTATAGGAGCTAATATTAATCTAAATGCACTTAACATCATAAACAATGGTCGTTTCTTAGCGGAAGGATCAAACTGTCAATAGACAGGCAACCATTCAATGTTTTTCTCGTCTTTGGATGATTGATTGTTAATATATCGAAACACTAGTGTAAGACATGGAAAAAACTCGTAATATCTAGCGCTATATTTCTTTATCCGAAGATATACGACTTAATTTGACGAATAGATGTTTTATTGACCACCACCCTGCCACGCCATTAATAATAATTTCCGTGATGTTATCAGAGAGCTTGAAATACCGTTTTATTGTCCATTTACTCATCGTCGTCCGAAGCTGGCCATTACATTAAGCCTCTGCAAAAACATTTCGCCCTCATAAACCCCATCTTTGTCTTTGCTGTTCTTTTTTTGTTCTCCTCCGTCGGTTTTTCTATTATTTTCTTGTTGTTATAGTATTCGTGGAGGGTGGAGAATAAGGCGCGACACATGAGTCTAAGAATTTGCTAGCGAGTTCAACAGAAGCGATTCTTTTAAGTTGTTCTTGAAATCCGTTTTGTGAACTGGCAAAAAAATCCAACAAGAAAATTGAAAAAAGTAAGAGTAAACAGTGCAGTTGTCCAGTCGACAATGATTGGCCATATTTAAAAAAACTACTAGGCTAATTGAAAAGTTTGTGGAGCGACACCTATAGAGCAATAAAAGGACTATATAATCTACTACATTTTGAAGTTTCATCCTTCATATGAACATATGTGAAGTTTCAAGCCGATCTGTTAAGTTATTCTTACAAAAACAGCACTTTAAAGTAAACCTATCACTGTTATTTTTTTTAAATCAAAAATGTGATTAAATTCTTCGTACAAAAAAGTTTAAAGGCAATGGAAATTCATAATAAAATGGTAAATGTATTAGAGGAGTCTGCTCCTTCAAAAATAATGGTTGGTAAATGGACAGGTGAGTTTCAACGTGGTCGCACAAACCTGACTGATAATCTACGTTCTGGACGTCTAATAAACGCATTTATTAAATTCTGATCAAAAACGACTTCGAGTAAAACTTCCTAATCAACATTTGGATCTTTTTCGGAAGAATAAATTAGATTTAAAAGTCGTTTTGTAACTGTGGATGACACTTGGGTTTAACAGGATGATCCTAAACTGCGACAAGAAACCGCAGAGTGGACTGAGCTCGGTAGTCAAACTCATCAAAAACTTTTCGACCGAAACCAGTTAGACAATAACAAGACAGTATTACTTAAACCTCTTGGATCAATGGGATGCAAAAATTCGTGAGAAAAGACCTAGTTTAGCGGAGAAAAAAATCATTTTTCATCAAGACAATGCACCGACTCACAGAAGCGTTCTTGCAATGGCCAAATTGAAGGAGTTACACTACGAATCGTTATATTGTTAGAGTTACTACGAATTGAATATTTACCACATCTGGCAAACCCTCTGACTTTCATCTGTTACCAAACATCAAAAAATGTCTACGTGGCAAGCGTTTTTCATCAAATAAAAAAGTTATAGCTGCCGTAGATGAGTATTTTGAAGGATTTCCAGAAAATCGGAGATGGAATAAATGAATTGGAGAACCGCTGGAAAAAATGTATTGAGCTTAATGGAGAATATACGAAAGAATAAAGTAATTTTTTCAACTATAAACTTTTAGGTCTATAAATATTTTAGTGACTTTATATATCCATTGCATCGGATACAATGAGTAATTGTTTGATTATTTAAGGCCAATACCGCTGATATCGGTTCGGCTCGCAGCAATTCGGAAGTTATACCGAAATTTTTTTTCGCGCTTTTTCTGAAAAGACGTTCGGAAGGAATCGGAGCCTCGTGTAAATAAAACAATTTATCGATCTTAGTCATTGTTCTATAAGTTTAACCTATATCTTTGACTGCATTTGTTGGTTTGCTATCGATTTGAAAACATACTTGCTTTTAATTGTTATTTAGGCTTTCGGTGCTGTTTTCGACGTTATATTCATGTATCTTTACATAAGATATGGAGGCGCAAAGGTAAGTACAGAATGAAATCAGATTAGGGTTTCTTTTATTTTATGCATTCGTATTTATAACTTTTATTTACATTATTTAATGCATGTAGGGAAAACACATTAACCTACCAAATTTATAAGAAGGAATATTCCTGCGTGTCCACAAAAAATCTACACGTAGCAACACAACCGAGGGTAGTAACAATGAATATTGATCGTATCGTATCGTATCGTATCGTACGATACGAATAATAATATTCAAGAATTAGACAAGAATAGACAAGAACAAAATTCGACTACCGATTTGGAAGGTAATCGTAATGAAAAGTCTTATACTATGAAAGTTTTACAAGATAATCTTATTTGTAGATGGTCGAAGAGTACAGAAATTTGTGTGATTAGTTGGATGAACACCAAGTAGTTAAATTATGGACTGGTAAAGCAGTTTTCCATTGAATCAAAACAAACATCTGAAAGAGTATGCAAAAAAAAGAAAAATAGAAAAGCAAACCTACTATCCAAACAAAAAGTTAAGAAAATGGTAGGACAGATGATAACACCTTGGAATTCGGCAACTACAGACTTTTTAAAAGTAAAACGAACAAAAGAACACTCAAAAATACACCACATCTCGGTGTTGTTTTCGCAATCTCAAAAACAATTCTTGGTTCTATAACTATTGTCCAGCCAGTAAATAATCGACTTATGACACTATTCCTCAAGTGTGCTAACAAAAACTATACATTAATCAAGGCACACCTCCCAGTTAACGAAGAAAATAAATCTAATCCTGAAAAAGTAAATAAGTCCTGGGCAATTCTGGAAAAGACTTCCTAAAATTCCCTCTAACCATGTAAAATTTATATTAGGTGATTTCAACGTCCAAATAAGGACAGAAAGAAAGAACAGAAAATCAGTCGGCAGTTTTCCCGCTCATAAATGGACTGACCATAGTGGCAGCAGATTGGTTGAACTTTGTTCGCAGTTTAACCTAAAAATAATGCCAACCCATTTTTAGAAGAAAATAACAAAACAAAAGACCTGGAGGTGCCCAAACACGTACATGGGTGAATTTCAAATTGACCATGTTGCCATTTCGTACCCCAATTATAAAGAGATTTTGAATGTTCAAGTCAGGAAAGGAGCAAATATAGACACGGATCACTACTTGACTAGAATCAAACTAAGCTTAAAACCTCGAAAACTTATTCAAAAGGGGCTGCTAATACCAAAGTTTGACCCAACGAAAATAAAACCAGCCCTAACAGAAGAACTTGATAAACGACCAACACAGAACTGGCAAGAATTGAAACAAAAAATTATTATAACAGCCTTAAAGTTGGTCCCTTTACAAAATCGTAGAAAACATCCGTGGTGGGATGAAGTTTGCGAGCAAGCAGTATTAAGCCGATGTAAAGCATTCGAAGAGAACAGTCAAAAAACAGCAATAAATTATAACATCCCTTTGGAAGTAACAGAAATTTTTACAAAACATTTAAAACTAAATCAACAGGGTATCAACCCCAAAGTATTTGCTTCCAAAAGGAAAACGGACAATTAGCTCTAAATAACCAAGACAATTGCAAAGAACTTGCCAAATATTTTGAACAACCACTAAAGTGTCCTGAGCCCTTAAACAGATTACCAACACTAAAGCCTAAACAAATAAACACAGATTCATTACCACCGAATGAAGATGAAATAATTAGGGAAATCAAGCGACTTAAAAATAACAAAGCTTCCGGGAAAGATGAAATCCCTGCTGAACTTTTGAAATCCGCTGGTTCAGGTACAATCAAAGTTTGGCGAACCGAACGGATTCCGGGAGATTGGAAAGATGTTCTAATCCATCCACAACATAAGAAAGAGGATAGAACGGACATAAACAACTACAAAGGGATGTCTCCTTTCCCAGTTTGTTACAAGGTTTTATATCAATGTCTACTAGACAGAGCACAGGGACAGTTAAAACCTAAAATTGGTAAATATCAAGCAGGTTTTCGACCGGCCAGATCCTGCCCTAAACAGATCATCCTGATAAAAATCTTGTCTGTACATTTGTGGATTTCAAAAAAGCTTATGATTCTATTGACCGCGAATCTTTATTCCAAATCTTCAAAGGACAAGGACTAGATCTGAAAACACTGGCAATTATTAAAGCAACACTAACTAACACAACGTCAAAAGTAAAATTCATGGGTGACATCTCAGAGCCCTTTGAAATTAAAACTGAAGTAAGACAAAGGGGTGGACTCTCGCCACTCTTATTTAACTGTGTTTTAGAAAAAGTAATACAGGAGTGGCATGAAAAAAAAATTCGGCCCTGAATATTGACCAGCCCATTAAACTGGGGAAAAGCAACATCAAAAATTATTGTCTGGCGATTGCTGATGATCTAACAATTTTGGCTCAAGATATATTAACGGCACAAAAACAGATTGAAATCCTAAAAGAAACAGCAGAAAAGCTAGGACACCAAATTTTCGTTGAAAAGGCACAATACCTGCAATAGACTAAGAACGCCATTTCTAAAAACAAAATCTGGTAATATCAGACGAGTCTCTTAATTCAAATATTTGGGGAAACGGGTTGGAAAACGACCAATAAGAGTAGATGCCAAAAAATGGAAACTGCATTGAGGCTTACACAAAGTATTTACAACATAAAATGCATATCTAAAAACACAAAACTGAGACATTACAACACAGTTATTAAGACAGAATGTCTATACGGGGCAGAAACGCTCATTTTGAATAGAAAGAGAAACATCGAGGAGATTGAAAAGAAGGAAAGAAAAATCAAAAGAAAAGTCTTGGGCCTCAAAAAAGTAAAGAAAGTGGTACATTTATATTCTAAATAAAAACAAAATAGTTAAAATATTTAGCGTTTTTCAGGATTTTGGTACATTTCATCTATTATTTGAGCATATTCATTTGATGGGGTATGTTTAAACATAGGTTAGAAATTTATTACAGGCTGATGGTATGCTGACAGTAGTTCCAGGATATGTTGTGGTACATAGTGGTTTTCTAGTGGGTAGACCTTAACAGGAGAGTCCCACACATCGACTATAAGTTTTTCACCCAAAAAAAAATGGTTTAGGTGCCTGCTCTTATTTGGGAAATCTCTAGCTGGTCATGCATTAGAGTTAGTTGACAGCCAGATTTATTTATATTTGCAAATATTATTAAATCAAGAATCTAATGTGGTGGTTTGTAAAACATGTAAGGCAAAAAACCGTAATTAAAGCAATAATGTAGTACGGGTGGATTTTTTTTTAAATATTGTTAATAGAGTTTAGTGTGATGGTTTGAAGAATCGATGTGGTTTTAAAAGTGCCGCAAACTTCAATGAATGCAATCAAACAAATATGCATATAATTTTGGGTAGTGATTGTTTTATTCTGAATTGATTATTAATGTAGTTTACAGCAATAAACCATTTCTATAAATGTCATACATTACATTTCTTTACCTAAACAAATTCACAATCCCATCTATGTTTTATTCAATAATTAAAAAAACCCAATTAAATTAAATTACTTTTTACTTTTTAATTCGGTTTAGCATTAAAGCAAGTTAATTATTTTTTTAACTATAATTTATTTTTTATTTTTTAGTTCGTGTTTTTTAAGTTTTTTTTTAAACTATTATTTATTTTTCTTCAACTATTCAACTATATAATAAATTTTCATTATTTTTTATTTTTGCATCTAATATCATTCCACATAACAAATTCAAAACAATTAGGTAGGTAATAAAAAACAATAATTTAAAGGTGAAAGAATTGTTTAATATGTCAAAGTCAAATATGTCATTTAAAAATTTTATACAAAATTATCACATATTAATTGTTTAATTTAATATTGGTAGGTTTTTAAATGTAAGTTTGTGTTTTTTATAAAAATTATATGTATTGTAGAATTATTCTGAGGATGGTTCATTGTTGAGCCGAAACATTAATAAAAAAATTAAAAATTAAAACTTAATTACTGACCGAAAGTCCCAATAAATAAAAAATAATAATAATAATAAACGGTCAAGAGAATATATGGAATAAATATATATATATATATATATATATATATATATATATATATATATATATATATATATATATATATATATATATATAAAGCTGTATAAAAAGGTGCAACATCCACATCAATCCACAAAGAATAAGATGGATGACACATTATCCCTCTACAAAAGCCCTATCGCTGAAAGACGAAGGGAAAACCGAGAAGGATGTAACATGGCAAAAATAATATGTAATTTAAAACAAACAGAATAAAAAAATAATGCATTTTTATTAATGTAATTTAGAACTTTTGTAAATACCCTTGGTCCTACATGGCCCATGGAGCTTCTAATAAAAAGTGGTCCGTACGCAACTATTCAATATATATTTAATGCCTGATTGATCATAACTTAAAATACTAATTTCAGACATGAAAAAACGGTTTCTGGCAATAAATCAAGCTATCCGAAGATATACGACTTAATATGACAAATAGATATTTTATTGTCCACCACCCCACAACGCCATTAATAATAATTTTCGTGATACTATCAAAAAGCTCGCGTTGAGGATTATCAATTTTCTTCATCATCCTCCAAAACTAGTACAAACCACTATAAAAAGTCTCACCCACATGAACTCAATTTTTATCTTTCATGTTTTATTTTTCTTTTCAATTATTTCGTTTGTGTTGTTATTTTCGGTAGAGGATGGAGCGCGACACATCTATCCGAGAATGTGACAGCGAGTCCGACTGACGGTCATATTTCCAACGATTCTTTTTGGTCGGTCTCGGAATTGAGTTTATGAACTGACAACAAATCCGAAAAGAAAATTGAATGAGTCTGATTTAGTGTTAGATAAGCTAGAAACAATTTACAATTTTTTTAAATTACCTTCGCTTCTATAAGTATTAATACTATTAAGAGGGTTGTACTATTAAAATACTTGCAGAAAATATGTGAAAAATAAATATCAAGTTTCTGAAAAATAATTCCCAATTCATATTCATCAAACTTTATATCAAATTGCTACTGGGTGGGGTAAATGTCACTATAATTTTTTGTCACTAACATTTTAGGTTTGGCTGCGGGTAGTTACAGAAGTACCCGACTTAACAAAGAAAACATAATAAATTTAGGAAAAAATATTTTTATTTCTCTGCATAGTCTCCTTCTAGCTCGATGCACTTTTCCCAGCGATGTTTAATAGCTTCGATTCCCTGTTTATAGTGAGAATTGTCGACCTAGTCAAAATAACCATCAACCGCAGACTCCACCTGTTCATTGTTGGCAAATATTTTACCACCGAGTCATTTTTTCAAGTTTGAAAACAGAAAGCAATCCGAGAAGGCTAAATCTGGCAAATAGGGTGCATGAGAAAGCAATTCGAACTTTAACACATTGATTTTAGTCATTGCGGTAACGGATGTGTAAACTGGTGCATTATCTTGATGAGACTAAACTTTCTTTTACACCAAATAAAGCAGTATTTTTTTTTATATCATCACTTAGACGCCGCAATAATTCGCATAATACTCGCCGTTGATTGTTTTTCGTTTCTGATGATAATCTATGAAAATTATCCCATGCGTATCCCAAAAAACTGACGCCATAACCTTGCAGGCAGACGGAACTCTCTTCTCCTTGTTTGGAGCTGATTCTCCCCTTTCAGTCCATTATTTTGACTATTCCTTCATTTCAGGTGTGATGTAATGGAGTCATGTTTCATTCATAGTTATGAATCGACGCAAAAATTCCGCTTTATTCATGTGAAATTTCCCCAAACACTCGATTGAAATATCCTCACGTCCATGTCCAAATTTTCAATCAATATGCGATATACAGCACGTTTTCAAATACCTGAAATTCTGTGTGGTGTTCACTTCTGAAATACCATGTCCGCTAGCTCGCGCACTTTCAATCGACGGTAATCCAATTCCATTTTGTGAATTTTCTGCACCATTTCTAGCGTGATTACCTCATTAGGTCGACCAGTGCGATGTTCGTCTTGGCAGCTCGTACTTTCTCTATATTTTACTGTTGTAAGCGAAGAAGTAACTCCCCCAAAGTAGAAATTAGCTCCGCGTTGATATCAGTTGGACTGAAACCTTTCAAATGAAAATATTGTATCACATAACAATGGCCAATTTTCTCCATGTTTACAAATTCACTGCGAGCGTCCACTATTAATTGCTGCCAAACAAATACTAAATAGCGTAGCGTCGTCCTACGTTAAACACACTTTATAAGGTTGGTACTTCTCACCACAGTCATTCTTTTCAAACAACAACCGCCATCTATACGTCAGGTCGGGTACTTTTGGGACTACCCTCGTATATCGTCGTGTAAGTATTATTATGTAAGTATTATATAATAATTTTCATGCAAAATTAATAATCAGCGATGAAGCTCATTTTTATCTAAGTCTAGGTTCCCAACGAAGGCGCTACAGCCTTCCAATGGACGCTGGAGCCTTCCATAAGGGCGGTAGCCGGTCCAGAGGCAAATGGGGGGCGTTAAGACGGTCATGAGTAACTATCTACTAAGGAAGTTAATATAAAAAAAATACTTTGAAAATAGCTACTATTTTTATAAATAAATATTTTATCTAGCTACCTAAGCATTAGGTATACGTATACCTAATTCGGTTTACTATTGTCAGTGACAACTTTTTGCAAGTTTGTAAGCAAAGATGCGATTCACGCAGTCAAGCATGTTGCTACAAAAATATGGGACCTTTAATAACTTGTTTACAGAGCAAGAGCACCGGCGTAGCAAACAAGCAAAGGCACACAAGTTGATGCGTGCACAAAATCAAATCTATAAAAGGCGGGAATAGCTTTAGGAATATCTTATTATTTTTGTATGCTTCGTCAATAATCTACATTCGTGAGTGATAAGTGATTAGTGACTGATAGTTATTATAGCCATTATTTTTATAACTCTATAAATCTATTGAAAAGTTAATTTATTAAAACCGAAACAAATCTTGTGTTTCAAAATGTCTGAATCTAAGAAGAAATGCCGGCAGTAAAAGCAGCAAGAAGTTCGGTATTGAGTATTTAAAATATGGATCTACGCACTCTCATACGAAACCAATGTGTTTAATTTTCAAATAAAGCCACGAAGTCCTCTAGGCTACAACAGCATTTGAATAAAATGCATTCTGATAAAAAGAACAAAGATATATCCTATTTTCAAGGACTGGAAAAGAAATATATAAAATAGCCAACTAAATCGAATCTTTTTGCATCGTCTTCTAAACAAGAAGATGATAGACTACGAGCTCTATATAATATTTCATTGTGAATCGCAAAAGCGAAAAAACCACACACAACTGGCGATAAATTAATTTTGCCGGCAGTCAAAGACGTAATAAAAATTGTTCTTCATCATAAAACATTGTCAGATATCATCAGGAAAGTTCCTCTCAGTAATAATTCAGTGCAAAGAAGAACAGATGAAATGACGTTGACGTTGACGTTAATATATCATTATGCGATTACTTAAAAACTTGCAAATTTTCCATTCAATTCGATGAATCAACTCTACCAAATAACGAAGCACTACTCTTATTGTTAAATTGTCAAGAGTTATTATTTGATAAAAATTTGGAAATCGATACAAAGGAATAATCGATATTTAATACCACGAACAAGTTTTTTCAAGAGAAAGAAATTCCTATTCGTAATATTACGTCAGCTGCTCCGGATGGTACTCCAACAATGACGAGGCATCATTAGGGTTTCATAGCGCATTTGAAACAAATAGTGGCAAATGTACTCGCTGAACATTGTGTTACTCATCGGCAGCATTTGGTTTTAAAACATCTGAATAAAAAATTGGCTATGTCACTCAATTACGTTGTTAGAGCAGTCAATAAGATTAGAAGCAATTAATTGAACAATAGATTATTTGACCAACTTTCCCGTCATTGCAGTCGCTTGCTGCTCCACACAGAAGTTCGTTGGCTCTCAAAAGGTATTCGTCTGAATCGTTTTTTCAATCTGACTCAGTACTGAACTTTCTTAAAAATTGAGATGAAATACTTCGCGAAAACCTGATTATATCCCAAAATGACATCGCTTATTTGACAGATTTGTCTAAAATATTTAATGAAATCAATTTACAATTGCAAACTGATGAGTTGGATTTAATTAAAACAAAAAACGTCATCGCTGCTTTTGTGGGAAAACTTCATTGGTAAAAGTGAATACTACCACTTTCCCACATTATCAACAGACTCTGCAAACCAGGAATATTTACTTACTTACTGGCAACACTTGGACGTTCTGCTGATTTTACGGAGTGATTGCAGAATATTTTAAACATGAATGTACCGAGGTGCAGCAAAATCATCAAATTTAAAAGAAGAACTCATAGAATTCACAACTAACGAACTCACAACTAAGAACTAAACTGATTTACTGTCTAAGAAAAGGAATAGACTGCTCATCACTGAGCATAGCGATTTGCAACTGATCTTGTTGTAAATTGGAATCCAATATTAATAAAGTTTTAAAACTCCACCAGGCTCAACTGTCTCATTATTATTTTTATTTCTTATTGATTTTGTGTTTATTTTCAATTTTTTGTAAATAATTCTTTACTACATTTGATTGTATTTTTAATTAACTTATACTTTGTGATTCTTAATAGATAGATAGATATATAAAATAGATATAGAAAATGTGCAACAATATTTTAATATTTGGTATTATTAGCTATTATGGAAGAGGGAGCGTTGAAATTTTGCGGGGCGGTGGTCCAGAAAAGGTTGGGAACCTCTGATCTAAATAATCGAGTAAATAAACAGAATAGCTGTTTCTAAGCAAGAGAGAATCTTCACCACACACCATTCCTTACTTAAAATTAGAGCATGGCGCCAATATGTACGTTCAAAACATCAGTTGATTATATATTTTTGAAGATGATAGTAGAAATGCAGTTCCAATCAACACATGACTCAACACATGCTCCAATCGATACGAGCCTTTTTCAGCGATTGTCAAATTACGCGGAATCTAACGCGCACAAATAGTTTTCACAGTTAAATGTTCGTATAAAATCTTGTGTATGCTTGTCATACTAATGCCCAGGGAGGCCTCAATCTCACGGTATGTCACATGACGATCTTGCTTTATTAGTTCGCGCACAGTATCGATGCTTTCTGGCACAACAATCGATTTTGCCTTTCACGAGTTAAAAAGGAATAAAACAATTTTTTACTTTGTTATCTATCACTTTTATAAGTACAGCAGAACAATAAAAGTAATAGATAACAAAATAAAAAATTGTTTTATTTCTTTTTAAAAAATTAACTATCACAAAGTAGCGGACAAATCAATCAATAATTCTCACGAATCAATTCCATTTTTTGGCTAATATGACATTTTCAAGTTACCAAACAACGGTGTTGACCACTAAACTCGAAGAAAATTGCCACTAAAAACCAAATCACTTGTTAGCATCATGAGGATATGATTTAATCTACATTAAATTTAGATTGAATCATGTCTTGATTATGTTAACATGGTTACGAAACACACATCAAGACGTTAAATAAATTATTTGGTGTTTGGTAGTTAATATCTTCAAGTTTAGAATTAATGAGTGTTAGGCAGGTAGTCTCAGAAGCACCCCCCCTGACGTATACATGGCGGTTGTTGTTTGAAAAGAATGACTATGATAGAAAGTACCAACCTTATAAAGCTGAAGTTTAAAGTTTGACGACGCTACGTTATTTAGTATTTGTTTAGCAGTCATGATAGTGAACGCTGTCAGTGAATTTGTAAACATGGAAAAAATTGGACATTGTTATGTGATTTAATACTATCATTTGAAAGGTCTCAGTCCAACAGATATCAAAACGGAGCTAAATTCAAGTCTGGGGGTCTGCTCCTTCGTTTACAATAATAAAATATTGGGCGGCAGAGTTTAAACGAGGCCGTACGAGCTGCCAAGACAAACACCGCTGTGATGGACAAAATGAGGTGACCATGCCAGAAATGGTGAAGAAAATCCACAAAATAATATTGGATGACCGTCGACTGAAAATGCGCGAGCTGGCAGGCATGGTAGGCATTTTAAAAAGTACTATACATCGTATATTGACTAAAAATTTGGACATGAAAAAGCTGTGCGCAAGATGGGTACCGCGATTACTCACAATGTAACAAAAACAGAGTCATGAGGATATTTCAATCGAGCCTTTGGCGAAGTTTCACAGGAATAAAGCTAAGTTTTTGCGTCGATTCATAATCATGAATGAAACATGGGTCCATTACTTCACACCTAGGATGAAAGAACAGTCAAAACAGTGGACTGAAAGGGGAGAATCAGCTCCAAAGAAGGTAAAGACAGTTCCGTCTGCAGGTAAGAGCATGGCGTCAGTTTTTATTATCTTATTATCTTCAGAAAGAAAAAACAATCAACCGCGAACTTTTTGCAGCGTTTGAGTGATGAATTCAAGAAAAACGGCTTCATTTGGCGAAAAAAAAGGTTTTGTTTACCGTTATCGTTATCGCGATGGCCAAAGTCAATCAATTAAACTTCGAATTGTTTTCTCACGCACCCTATTCGCCAAATGTCGGATTATTTTCTGTTTTCAAACTTGAAAAAATGGCTCGGTGGTAAAAAATTTGCCAACAATGAAGAAGTAGAGTCTGCGGTTGATGGCTGTTTTGAGGAACCCGGCGATTCTCACTATAAACAGGGAATCGAAAGTATTAAACATCGCTGGGAAAAGTGAATCGAGCTAAAAGGAGGCTATGTAGAGAAATAAATATTTTTTTCCCAAATTTATTGTGTTTTCTTTGTTAGGTCAGGTACTTCTGGGACTACCCTCGTGTCATAATAGAGAAAGAGATATATTTTTTTTATCAAATGTAAATAGAACTTCTTGATTTTTGTACTCTCTGATTGCATAGTATAGACATCAATAGTGACATCTAATACTAAAATATGTATCTTTTTTTTTCAGGTATATGCTTGTGAGTTATTAAAATGGCATCAAATAGGGGATGCGTTTGTCCAGAAATGGAATAATTAGATGCTTCATATGATGATGATGATGAAGTGTTTGATATTTCAAAGTGTCAAAGTGAGAACCCAAATATCGTCCGTATGACAAAACATTCTGAGTACGTATACAGTCAACAATGTCAAACTTAACGATGTAAATGTCAGATTGCGCCTAGCAACACAATTGTTGCCAGTTCTGGATACATAAATAGCAACCCTCGTAGAGAAAAAAAATATATCTTGTTTCTCCTTAAAGATATAAATAATTTCGGGTGACACCCCATCCTACAGATTAACAAAAATAAATCTAGTATTAATTATCAAAAGGCAAAATGAATATTTGCGTAAATATAAACCGAATAAAAGATACAAATAGAAAATACATCTGTCCGTTCTATTCAAACGCCTCCAACTGATAAATGTAGTAGTTTCGTCCAGTTTTTGTCTATTTCCGACGAAAAAAAGCCTAACTCTTAATTGAATCAGCCAAAAAAATAACCGAATATCAGATATTGTATAGGTCTTTTTCCGGTCTCACGTAGACCCAATTGCTCTCAGTTCCTTTTTCGCCGTTGAGCTAGATAAATAGCGATACGACGTCTCCTTTCTTGTTTTACGTCGTTTCAGGCTAGTTGATTGCAAGCATAGAACCGACGTCAAGTTAGACTAGTTTTGATAACAAAATAAACAAAGAACATGATTTTATCCTTATTTCAATAAAAAACCATACAGTTTTTTAAATTATGCTTAATTTTTTTATTCGATTCATTGACCCCGTCATAATTCTGCTTCTATGTCTTCGAAATAGTCTTGTGTTTCAATCTCTTGCTGCTGATGTCTTTATTTGATGTGAATTTCTTATATTTGGAAAGAGGTAAGAGTTCGGAGGCAAATAACTGTGTGTTTCGATGCTGATCTCTTTATTTGATGTAAATTTCTCATATTGGGAAAGGGGGAAGAATTCGAAAGCAAATAAGTCTAGAGCATTGGGGGTATATGGCAATTAGTAGCGTAAGTTATACAATTTTGCTGTCGTAACGGCAGAATCGGAAACTCATTCTGTTCGCCTACTTTCTGGACTACTTCTTGCCAGTGTTTGCTGCTTCTGACTCCTTCCAAATGCCAAAACAACATCAGAGTCGACCACACAATTGTGTTTATTCATTGAGAGCAAACGCATTCGTTTATTCATTGAGAGCAAACGCACCCATCTTGCCGAAATTTTTTTCACGCCCAATTTTTCGTGCAAAATTGTAAACACTGTGCCTTACGATAAGCCTGCGGCCTCAAGTATTTCGCGCACTTTGATTCGTCGATCACTTGAAACCACGTCATGGATATTGTCAATAATTTTGGTAGTAGTCACTTCCACTGGACGTCCCGAACGAACTTTTGTGGATGTACGGTTACGTTTTAAAATCATTTACTCAATTATAAACAGTTCCAAACACAGGAGCAGACATGCCATGAACTTCATCCATTTCAGCTTTGATCTCTTTCTGTGTTAAGCCTTTTAAGAATAAGTGTTTAATCACCTCTCGAAACTCACTTTTTCAATTCTTCTAAATAAACATAAGTTTTTTGCTTCAATCGACTATAAAAACTATAAAAATTAAACCAACTGAGACTTTGACAGCTATCTGGTGAATAATGATGCTTACTAAAAACATACCATTTCCGATGCTACAAGCGCCATTCTCTTGGATGTTCTTAAGACTTATTGAACGACCGTCGTAACATAATTAGCAAAACGCGCGTTGAGAAGTTAAATCTTTTTGAGTGCCGATCTTCAAAAAAATGTAATTAAAATAAACAAGGAAAAATATTTATTACGTCAATTTAAACTATTCATTCTAGGAAGAAAATCTCATGAAATCATCGTCCTGGCACAGGTCAAAACTCCCGGAAATTATGACTTTTTCACCATTAGCATCACCCACCCTATTCGATTCAAACGTTTACCAGCCACCATTTAACTATGTAAACTGTTCCCGTGCTATTTACCCATCAAACAAAATAAATCCCTATTTATAGACAAACGTTTACGCTATCTAAGTGTTTATTTTATGTTTGGTAAAACATTAAATTGCGGTTTGTGCGGATTCGGCTACCAATGTAAACATCGCGCTGCTAATTGAGTTTTGATCTGCTGACCGACGATTTGCGCGCGCTGAACCTCGAAAGAGCACGTTCCATTAATGAGGAGACGATGTACTGCTGAAAAAAATTCACAAAGAGTGTTTCTCACGTATTGTTAAATTAATTTAAACAATATTTTAAGTAGATATTTTTTTAAGGCAGCTTTTAATACAATTTTTTGTTTTAAGGTTGCCATTGACCTTAAAACATTTAAGATTTGAAATTGAGACTTATTTAACTTCCATGTCATTCCTCTGCCTGTATATATATATATATATATATATATATATATATATATATATATATATATATATATATATATATATATACATATCGTTATCCCGTTAGCAGATGTTTGAATGCTTAGGATCTTTCTCAAATATTGAATGAACGGAACGGATAATATTTCTCTGCGGATGGTACGGTATTGCAGTTCCTTTCTTGATATATGACTCAGAATGCGAAAGTGCATTGCAGCGACGCAAACGAACATTTCAGGAGTGTAACACTAAAAAATCTCCAAAAAGTCAACAGCTTTTTGACGTGACTAGAAAACAAACTGCAAAGGTTATCAGGCAAACTAAGAGGAACTACGTGAAGGAACAAGTAGACTCTATAGAGGAGAATTTCCGCAATTATAATACGAGAGACTTTTACAGGACTTTTGCAAGAGAAATCTGTGGAGACACACCACAAAATCTGCTTCAGAAAGCTGAATGGGAGATTATCGCTAACAAATCAGGAGACTTGTCAGAAGCTGGTAGACTATTTCTGTAATCTCCTCAATTGTCCTAAACGCGACACAAGATTTTCCTAGGAAAATTGTATCCATACCAACTCAGAATCACCACCACCAACACAGGAAGAAATCCACAGGCACATATGCAAACTAAAGAATAACAGGCCATCCGGTGAAGATGGTATCACCGCGGAACTATTGTAAAACCTCCGACCAAATTCACTGCAGGAACTTACGCAAATTATCACGAACATTTGGCAAACAGAAAAATTACCAGATGATTGGAAATGTGCTCTTATCTACCCGCTGCACAGGAAGGGAGACAGAACAGATGTGAACAACTACAGAGGAATCTCCTTACTACAAGTCACCTACAAAATCCTCTCAGCATGCCTTTTCCAGAGAACACAAGAACAATTAGAACACAAAATAGGCGACTACCAGGCAGGCTTTCGGCCTGGTCGCTCATGCACTGAACAAATATTTAACCTAAAAACTATACCGAAATACAAAGCTATCAGGAACATCCCAATCATCTGAACGTTCGTGGACTTCAAGAAAGCATACGACTGCATCGACCCAAAATATATGTTCAACATCCTAGAAGAACAAGGACTCGATCCCAAAGCACTACGATTAATCAAGCAGACACTGACTAACACAACCTCTAAAGGAAAATTTATGGTAGAAATTTTCGAACCCTTCCTGATTAAAACTGGAGTACGCCAAGGAGGTGGGTTATCCCCACTCCTCTTCAACCTGGTCCTGGACAAAGTCATAAGGGAATGGAAAAAAGAACTGAAAAATCAAGGACACGGAAAACCAATACGACTCGGACCATCCAAAATCAACATAGAAATATCATGCCTGGCTTTCGCAGACGACCTAGCCATACTCGCAGATGATGAAAAAAGAGCAACCAAACAGATCTAAGTCTTCAAGGAATGTGCAGAGAAAGTTGACCTAGAAATCTTCTTTCAAAAAACCGAATTCTTCTGCTCAAAATTAGATGTTTAAAATTTTAACACCAAATACGGCAAAATAAATAAGATCACTCACTTCAAATACCTCCTCGAGGCGAGATCCTCGAACTCACAGGAGGAGAAAAGATAGCACAGAAGACTCGATTACAGAAGATGAAGAGGGCATACGGCAAGACCCACAATATCTGCAATAAGAAATGCCTATCCACACACGCAAAAATAAGACACTACAACACAGTAATCAAACCAAAACTACTATACGCAAGCGAGACACTTACACTTCATACAAAAAGCGGCATAGAAAACATACTAAAAGAAGACCGCAAAATTATGAGAAAAATTCTCGGTCCAAAACTGACAGAAGAAGGATACAGACTACATTCTTGAAAGACCACAGAGAGAATGTCCAACGTAGCGGCGGACATAAGAAAAAGAAGGTTGAAATTCTATAAACATATCAATAGACTCCCACAAAATACATATGTGGAACGTTGCATCAGAGAGCGAAGTTTCGAGGAGATCGGGAACAAAGTGGACGGAGAAGAGAAAGAGAATCCACGGAGAAAGGATGAGAGAGGTGCGGAGAATCAGAAAAAATACTCGAAAATGAGGCAGAATGCTTTGCGTGATCCAACAGGGTATATACGCACCTAATAATATATATATATATATATATATATATATATATATATATATATATATATATATATATATATATATATATATATATATATATATATACTTAACATAATTAATAGTTACATAGAGCAAAACTACTTTCCTCTAATTTAGAAGCAAACTGTAGGGATTCTTCTTCCGAAATATGGTAAACCTTCTTCATTTTATGACATGCGTATTATTAGCATAATTCCAATTGTTTCTAAGAATTTTGAGAAAAATTTATTTAAACAGATGTACGAGTTTTTCGTCTCTGATAAAATCATCTCCGATTCGCAATGTGGCTTTAGAACTGGTTTTTCAACGTCTACAGCTCTGGTTTCTGTGACTAGTTATTTACTTAATAGCTATGGTAGAGACTTGCTTGTATTACTGGACTTTTCTAAGGTGTTTGATATATTAAACCACAGCCTCTTGTGAGCAAAATTGTCATACTATGGGTTTGATGAATCATCCGTTAATCTAGTTAAATCGTTTCTAGATTGTAGAACACAATATATTTCCGTTAATCATGTAAACTCGTCTAAAGTAAATGTTCTTTCTGGTGTGTCTCAGGGATCAGGGTTGGACCCGTCGTTCTTTATTGTATATACAGCGTTCTGTTCAGAACATGGAAGTGCACGCTTATGCAGATGACACACAATTATATTTCAGTTTTTCTCCACGTGAATACTCTAAACCCAATAACATAATTAATAATCAGTTCAACAAGCTTAAAAGACTCTCTTTATCACATAATTTGAAATAAAACTCTTTTAAATATAAAGTTATGCCATTTTGTACTAAATCTAACTGTATTTTTTTAAAGACGAATCTCGGCTTTGTAGATTGTGCGCAAATCTTGGGTGTTATTTTGGATTCGAAGTTACATTTTAAAGATCATGTATCCAAGTTAGTTCGTATGTCATTTATGCACCTTAAATTACTTTGTGCTAATAGGCACATTTTGAACCAAGTTTTGAGAAAGCTATTATCAGAGTCGTTAATACTTTCTCAGTTTACTTACTGTGACTACATTTATTTTGCATGTCTTGACTCTGTGGGCAGGGGCAGGACACAACGGGTGCAAAATGCTTGATGTCGCCTTATCTGTGGACTTCGAAAACAGGATTATATCTCTCAATTAGAGATTAGGATTAATCAGTTTTTATGGCTTGCTATGGATCATGCTTACTATGATCAATGAGGACAATAATTCTGAAGCACTTAAAAGTATGTTTGTAGCATTGTTCAGCAAGTCATTCTATGAATATTAGATATAAAAGCAAATTTAATTAACCACAATATAAACAATATAGTTATATATATATATATATATATATATATATATATATATATATATATATATATATATATATATATATATATATATATATGCCCACAAGTTAGCGTAACGGAACCGTGGAGGGAAAATATCACAGAAATCTTTCACCCTTTCTCCACGTGGTGCCACCGATCGCCTTCGCCGAACTGTCAACCATGCGACGTCACGTGTCTCTCGGGACCGGTTTCTAGCCTTTCAGCCGTCATCAGCCGAGCTCTAGACGAACGCAAGGAAAGCAGTTCGGAGAGGCAATCGGGCCCAGACCAGATCAACTGGCCATTTTAATGACGGGTCGTGATCGCACACAACTCACGCCATCATACGGCGAATGTTCGTAGCAGTCAGGACCGCTCGTAACATTCTGCCTGGAACCTCGGGTATAGTACCAGGTATGCCCACAAGGTAGCGTAACGGAACCGTGGAGGGAAAATATTACAGAAATCTTTCACCCTTTCTCCACGTGGTGCCACCGATTGCCTTCGCCGAACTGTCAACCATGCGACGTCACGTGTCTCTTGGGACCGGTTTCTAGCCTTTCAGCCGTCATCAGCCGAGCTCTAGACGAACGCAAGGAAAGCAGTTCGGAGAGGCAATCGGGGCCAGACCAGATCAACTGGCCATTTTAATGACGGGTCGTGATCGCACACAACTCACGCCATCACACGGCGAATGCTCGTAGCAGTCAGGACCTCTCGTAACATTCTGCCTGGAACCTCGGGTATAGTACCAGGTATGCCCACAAGGTAGCGTAACGGAACCGTGGAGGGAAAATATTACAGAAATCTTTCACCCTTTCTCCACGTGGTGCCACCGATCGCCTTCGCCGAACTGTCAACCATGCGACGTCACGTGTCTCTCGGGACCGGTTTCTAGCCTTTCAGCCGTCATCAGCCGAACTCTAGACGAACGCAAGGAAAGCAGTTCGCTACTATTGCGCGCCATAGATTTCGACAGTATTTCAATTTGCACGATATTCAGCAATATCCAAGCCTTCCGTTGATTAAGCAATGCGTTCGTAAGTTTGAAGAAACTTGTTCAACGTTAAATAAACGCGTCCCCGGTAGTCGAAGGCCAGCGAGAACCTTTGAAAACATTGAGAGAGTGAGAGCGTCCTCCAACCAAACCAAAGTTAAACTGCTTTAAATCTGTTGAGATCGTCGGTGCTTCGCATTCTTCACAAAGATTTACGCGTGCACCTGTCTGCATAGCCCAAAGGTCACAGTTTGGGCTGCATTGTCAATATCCGGAATAATCGCTTCGTTTTTTTCCAAGACCACCAAGGCCAAAGATAATGGTGAATTCTCCGCGTTATGTCTACATGCTTTAAACATTTTTCACTCCTGCTCTTCAAGAATTTGAAGAATAAACTCAGGATATTTGGTTCCAACAGGACGGAGCCACCTACCATATTTCCAATCTCTCTTTACCTATCGTGAAGTGTTTTTCCGCGAAAATTGATTTCTGGAAAAGGAGACATTCAATAGCCTATCCGAAGCCCAGACCTAACTCCCTATGATTTTTTATGGGGATATCTTAAAAGCCAAGTGTACCGAACCGCCAGAGTGCCGGCACTCTGGATCTTCAGAAGAATATTCTACAAGCAATCGAAACTATGACAGCAGACACTTGCCGCCGCGTTATGGCAAATTTTAAAAGTCGCTTTCAGTAGTGGTAGAATGGAAATGAAGCACATTTAGACAATGTAATCTTCAAAATATGAATTTTCAAGAATTTTTGTAAATTTTAAGACCAAATTTGTTAAAATTGATCATTTTTTTTACTTCATTTCAAAAAGTTAACAACTCTTTAGACGACGCTGTATAAAGGCTCAATATATTGTTTCCCAACTTGTTTAGATTGTGTTTCCTTTTTAAAAAGTACCTCCATTCCTGACTGCGCTGAATAATTATTATATAAAATAAAAGCTGAATTATTTAAATCAATTGTGTAGTGGTACGCCTATGGCCACTTTGACACTTCTTCACATGATTATGCCTACATCGTGGCGGTTTTTCAGACGAGTGTACATAAAATTATATCGAGAAAAGGCCGACATCTTATCCCTCCTTCTGCTCTATACTCTTCCGTCGTGCCGTCACAGTGTGTCGATGAATAAAGATAAAATAATCATCTCGAGTTGAACGGGCCTCGTTCACTACCGAGAAGAACGAGGCCAAAAGATAGGACGAGACAGAAATGGAAAAATAAGTTGAAAAATCGGGATGCAGAACAGAACCTGAATTTTTTTCTTTGTCAAAAGAAAACCTTGAATAGATTTGCTTCGTTTTAGATTGTCGTTGACATAACTAAAATTATTTACTTCTATAATCAAAAAGTATGGTGGCTTTACTTTTATAAATTCGCACGCTTCACGAATCGATACAACTATTTGTTTTTTACGTTGGTATGACTGTCGTTAATATCTAACATGCACGGTATTTTGAAAAAATATCAAAACTTTTTAAATTTAAAGAATACTACTGGCTATGTTAGTTCGTAGTGTTTCGCGGATGGAAGAATACGCTAGACTATTAGTCCGGGAGTACAACCGATCGTTTGTGTTTGTTGGGAACATGCAGACGTTTCGCCACGACGATTAGAAATAAACAAACCACATCGGTTCTGTTCCAACACCATCTACAAACAGGACACAAAATCGACTTCGACAGTTGCCGACAAATTGCAAATATCCCAAAATAAGAACCATACGAGAAACAATAGAAATAGAAAAAATCGGACGCCTAAACAGAAGACATGATGCCCTCAATCTGCCAGACACGTGGAAACCAATAATTAACCGACAGACCGAAGCTGCAGTCGGGAGAGCAACTGACTACCACTGTAACACCCCAAACATCGTCCGAGGGGGCGGAGCCAACACCAGAACCAATAAGAAGTACGTACTATTACAATCTGCGACCCAGAAGAATATTATTAAGAGACAGTTCACTTCACACATCCACTGACATCAACCAACCATCTGACACCAACTTCAGATGACTACAGAGCACTCACCAGTTTACTCGACGAACGACAATACAAGTATCACTCGTTCTGCACTCCCGATGAACGCAATTTACGCGTTATCATCAGGGGTTTAGTAGAAGCGATTCCGGCAGCTACAGTGAGGGAAGAATTGCTCGGCTTGGGTTACCATCCGATCCACGTCGAACGATGGAAGACCAGCAAAGGAACGCCGATGGCTTTGATACAAGTAGTCATCCCTAAGGAGGAGAGGGAAATATTCGACTTGAAGACACTGTTCGATCAAGAAATAACAGTCCAAGCACAAAAATCAAATGGCCGAATTGTGCAGTGCTATAACTGCCAACAGTTCGGTCATTCTGCGAAGAAATGCCACGCAGATCCAGCGTGCGTCAAGTCTGCCGAACGACATCCATCCAGGGAATGTAAGAAGGATATGAACAGTCCAGCTACCTGCAGCAACTGCGGAGGCTCGCACACTGCAAGCTTCCAGGGCTGTCCGGCCAGATCAACCAGCAATCAGGCAGCGAGAAGATCAGCTAACATAATCAAAAGGGCCTTTTCAGGTCCGCCAGTCAATAAAGTTATTCCCCCACCAACCTTCGTGTGGGGGTCTCAGCGGAACACGGTTCCAGCCACCCTGCCCGCTCCACAAGCGAATAATCCCTTCTCCGAGCTTGTGGGGCAACTAATGGGACAACTGGTTAGCCAATTTCGGGCCCAGATGTCCACCGCCCTCCAAACGCTCCTTGGAGGGCAGCAAAACTAATTCCGTGATCGTCTTCAATCTCAGGCAGCAGGCCCATGGGACCCGAACTTTTTCCAGCCTGCATAAGACCCTATCAGAAACTGCCATCAAAGACCCTATGTCCCGTCTTCAGATGGCGGACTGACGGCTCCCGCTGGCCGTCAGCCCGGCATTTGGTCGCGGACTCAGTCACATTCCGATGAAGACGAAAAGTTTAATTTCAAATTAACCTCCACGAAGTTCCCCTGGACTTCGAGAAAAACAATAATCTTAGGTCAAACTTACCCTTTTCAGTGGGTAAGTTTGATATCATATCACAAGGGGTAGATAGAACCCCAAAAAGGGATAAAGTCAGTACCCGTTTCGGGATAAATAATTCGAACAAGGGTAAGGGCCTCTTCGGCCAACCCGAAAACCGGGGTGAGAAAGCGGAGGTCCACAGCTTTCAGTCTTCAGACAAGCATTGAGAATGCCAAGTGTGACCTTGGCGAAACGTCTGCACGTTCCCCACAAACGGGACACAAACGATCGGATGTACTCCCGGACTAATAGTCTAGCATATATATATATATATATATATATATATATATATATATATATATATATATATATATATATATATATATATATATATATAAACAAACCGTAAAAATTATTCGTGTGTTTTTAACTAAAAGTGACACAAATACCATTCCACAAGCACCTTCATCACCAGATATAGCACCGTGTGATTTTTTCCTGTTCCTTCGATTAAATAAATCATTTCGTGGATGCTGTTTTGATTCCAAAAAAGTCATTGAGGAGAGCTCATCTGACGCTTTGCAGAAAATACAGAACTCGAGAAAAAAAACTGTTTCAAAGAGTGGAATAATCGTTGGAATAAGTGCATTACACTGAGAGGGAATGACTTTGAAAGAGGCAAAATAAATTTGGATAAAGAAATAAATATTTTGTGTTTTATTTCAAGACTCACCTTACTGATCTGATCATCGTAGCATATAGGCCATTACCACATGTGGCGGTTAATAATTATTACTTTTTTTACGAGATGGTGCTGGAAACCATTGTCGGTTCACAGTCTAATCTCATTTGTCATTTTATTGTTGCGACAGTACCTCCCAAAACAACATTGATGCTTAAACGATTACGAGTTGACGTCATATTTTTTTGTGTGGTAAACATATCCAGTTTCGAACCAAAAAAAGCTTTGCGGCACTTACTGATTTTCTTATCCAATCAAAAGAAAAGCATGAGTTGGAAGCCATCGTATACTTGTGGCGAACAACTTACTGCGACAATGTCCCAACGCAAGATGCTTGTGGGCGTTGATTTAGATAATTCAAAAGTGGTGATTTCGATCGGCAAAGAAAGTCAATCAAAAAAATTTGAAGATACTGAATTGCAAGCATTGTTGGAAGAAGACAATATACAAACTCGACAACAAATGGCAAAAAGGTTAAATGTTGGTTGCCGAATTGTGATCGTCCAAAGATCCAAAATGCAATAAAATGGGTAACACATCAGCTGAACGACAGACATATGGAAAAGCGAAAAAGGACGTGCAAAGTTTTGTTCTCGCGGAGTGAAAGAAAGACTTTTTACATCGGATCATGACTGGACATGAAAAATGTATATATTTCGAGAACTCAAAACGCAAAAAATTATGAGTTGACAATAACAACAAATGACAGAGAGGTTAAATGTAAGTCGCCCAACTATTTGTGATCATCTGCATGCCATGGGAAAGATCCAGAATGCAATAAAATGAATTACACATCAGCTAAACGACAGACAGATGGAAAAGCGAAAAACGCTGTGCGAAGTTTTGCTTTCTCGACGTGAAAGAAAGACTTTTTGCATTGGATCGTGACTGGACCGCAAAGTGGTTATATTTTGAGAATCCAAAAAGCAGAAAATCATAGATTGATCCAGGGCAACCATCAACATCGACAGCAAAACCAAATTGCTTTGGAAAGAAGACAATTTGGTGGGAGCAGAAGGTTGTATACCATGAGCTTCTGAAACCAGGTAAAACAGTTAATATAGTTCGCTACCATCAACTAACGATCAATTTGAACCAGGCATTAATCAAAAAGGTACCAGAACTGGCTGCAAGACACGGAAAAACAGTTTACAGCATGACCAGGCCCCATCACACACAGTAAAGTACCAGAGACATCATTTCTGTACTTGGTTAGAACATTTGCCCCACCCGCCGTACTCACCATACTTGTTCACTTTCCATGAAACTCTTCAACAATTATGGAGATGTCGAAAAATGGCTTGATGACTGGACCACCTTAAAAAATGAATGGTTTTTCTGGGAGGGCATCCACAAATTGCCAGAGAGATCGAAAAATGTGCTGCTAGCGATGGCGCATACTTTCCATAAACCATTTTTTACCTTTGTTCTAAATTAAACATATTTTTAAGAAAAAACCTGGTAGATTGAAAACCTGTTAGATGTATAATTATAACTAGAAAGTTTAATAATGTTAACAATGTTATTTTATTCATATATTCGACTTCTATACAACCCACATAAAAACTATATGTAGAACTTGTTCCTCAGACGAGCGCTGCCCTTTAATTTTATGTAGTATTGTCCCTAACGAATCTACTAATGCCCCAATTATCTTCTGTTTCATAAACGGAGAATTTATTCTGACGAACGACTATTTCAAAGGGTTGGAGAGGTCGTGAAATAGTTAAGGAAATTGAATTTCGCTTTTGCCACATAGGAAATGTTACCCAACTAATCATCCACTGTTATATTTTGAACTACTACGAAATAATAATTTTGATATAAAGCATAGTTTGAAATTTACAGATGGACGATGTACAACAGGCAACAGAGAACTATAATAATATATATTTGATAATTAAAACGGTTATGAGACTTATATAAAAAATACCAAAATTTTTCTTAAATTCCAATTTTTTTCAGTAATAATATACAAGATGTAAGTACATTCATATGTTTAACCAGCGATTTTTTACATTTTTTTTTTAACAAAAAGTTTTCTTAAAACGTGTTTCCAAAACGTAACCATTTCCGAGCAAAGTAGGTCAGAATTTCGTTTTCATCTCATTAACAATGGCAATATCTCATCATCTTGTTTATTTCGATCCATCGAAAAAGAAGAGAAAACTTACACATTATTGTCGTTTATTGTCAAAGTTGAAATTATTAGCACAAATTTTTCATGCCATAATACGTTTTAAACTGGTCACATTAATAAACACATAATTAATTATTTTATTAAATTAACATTTTTGTTTGGTTGAAAAATAAACGGGTAAAAGTGTTTATACCCTATGTACCTCATAAGGGTAGAATAATTGCTCTTTTACTACTTTATGTACAATCCAATGGAAAACTCCAATTTGTCGCGCAACACGAGTACTTCTGATAGAATCCTCTTCAACAGCATGTAACATTTGTTCTTCGACTTTAAGACCGATTTCTCGCTTGCCGTCTTCCTTTTTGCAATCCTTAAACCACACTATTCGTATCCAAGTCTTTCAAAAATTTAGACAATTTTTTCTCCAAGCTGGTGTTTCTGGATATCCTTGCCCATATATAGTTCGTACAAAAACATATATAGTTCGTATAAAACCAATGCACCCCATTAAGCACGTGACCACTTAGATTGTCCCGTTGCCAGATTGTGATTAAACTGATAACTCAATCTGAACTTTAGTGAATTATTTTTACAATTTCAACTTTAATAACACTTAGAAAAATCATCTCTAAATTAAACGCAAATTACTAAGTAACTATAAAAAATATAAGTGTCGTCGATTTAGTACCTCTAGATAGATTCACCACATATCAAAATGCTTCGTTCAAAAACCATCGAAAACATTTTTCAATATTTAAATGGTTATTAAAATAAAAAAAAATTATATAATTACCAATGACATTTATTGATATATAATATGCAAGTACAAAACAGAAAAAAAAACAATGAAATATCTGCATGCACTTATATTTTCATTAATCAGAATCTGAAATGTACTGGCTGGAATCATTGGTATCATCTGTAGTATTTTTAATTAAAGGACTTAAACTTATTTTCGATTAAATACCATTTCAAACAATTTCATTATTTTATTTTCAATATGCCTGATCGTAATCCTCCATGCCTCAGGAGTAACATTGTGAAGTGTCTCACGCCACATGTTTATGCAGACTTGTGTATTACCATCTCTACCTGTGTGTTTGTTATAATAATTTTATATAATTCCCCATATAAGCTCAATTGAGTTGAAAATGCAGTGGTATAATGGAATACGTAAAACTTTAAATACTATCATATAAATAGAACATAATTTAGTTTTAGAATTAGATTAAATGATCTCCTGATGATGCTAACATGGTTAGCGAAACGTGCGTCGAGAAGTTCAAAAAAGTTATGTTGTGTTTAGTGGTAAATCTCTTTAGTAAGTTTAGTAAATCTCTCCAGTTTAATATTTCACACCAAAGGTTCCAATAGAAGAATTGAATGTAACATTGTTTACAGAACTTTAGTCACAGTCGGAAATAAAATAAGTGATAAATAACAAAGTAATAAAAATATAATAATAAATAACAAATCAATTATGTGTTTTAACAAAATTCATTAGTTTATTTGTAATTAATTCGTTAAGTAATAATCAAGTAATATTTGCGAAGTATGATTTTAAACATAAACATACTTGCTTAAAATGATAATTCTTAACCTAGCTTTTCGATTGGTGATTTAATAGCTTTGCAACTTTTTTTCTCGGGAACCCTTTGGTTTTTGACCTTTATTGTTTACCTATTTCTTTAAAACAAAAAAAGTACTTTTCCTTACACCTAGTAGACTCAAAATGTGTACTGGTGAACAAGCATCTCTAACGTATCAATATATCATATCTTCTGACTCACGTTTTGCTTGTTTACATTAATGTTTCTCTATGCTATTTCTAAAAATGTGGAAAAAACTGTTTAAAATATGTTTTATCATGTTGTAGATACCTCGGCCTACTGACTTGTTTCCTCTTATAGCGCATCACGGAATGTATCGTTTAGAACGGTGCGGATTGAATTAGACCTGGAATGGAACTCTTCATTAATATTGAAGTGATATTGCAGTGATTGGAAGAGATAAAAATCCAAAGGGACCAAATCTGGAGAATACACGTGAATTGATAAAATCTCACAGCCCAACTCGTTGATCATTTCCAGACTCTTTTTTTGCTCTGTGACCGTGCCTTATCATCAAACAAAATGGGTTTCCTTGCAAAGCAGCTCCTGATTAGATAAGACCATCTCAAAATGCCCAACGCCATTTTTTATCACGAGTATCACTAATAATTTGCTGCTTCTCTCAATCAGCATGACCAGATTGAAGCAATTAAAACTGCACGCCGTCCAAATGATACCGCCATATATAGAGCAAAACCTTTTTGACGTGAATAGTTGATTTAGCGGTACTTATTGATGGTTTATCAGTATTAACTCATGATTTGAGTGAGATAACAACATCAGAGCGTTTTCTTTTATTCTCATCTGAGAGTTTACAGGATTCCCAATAACTTTCCCTTGTATTTTCTTATGTAAACGTTTAGAAATGGTTTACTTACAGACAGTAACTTTAAGTAACAACATGAAGTTTCTGTCTTAGCTCTAGCAGTGTTTTCTAGCAGTGCTTTTAATTCTTCAGCTTGAATATTTGGGACTGTCTTGGATATTCTATATCAATTAAGTTACAACACCCAGTTTGAAATTAATGGAACCACTTCTGACAAGTACAGTCAAAGCTCCTTTTTCGCAGGAGATACGTTCCGTAAATATGCTGCGAATACAGAAATTCTGAATACCGAATGGTAATTTGCACGGGGTTATAGGGGATATGTTCCAAGGGTACAAAATAAAAAAAAAATTTGAAAGACCTTTAAAATGTCTTTCAATTCGGATTGATATTCCGCTGTGGTATTAACAATGTGCGTTTTAAAAACAAGACTTATTTCCATAGACGGATCAATTTTTATGAAGAAATCACAAATCTCATGTGCCATTCGTAAAACTTCACTCAGGTTTTTTAAGTTTAATGTAACCTATTCAGTGCTTGTTGAAGCTTCCTCTTCAATGGCATGGCATGGGGATTAAGCATTTCCTCCAAGTCGGTTTCAGGCAAATCTTTATCTAGCGATTTAAACTATTCTGAATGCAACTTGATTCTATCTGCTCGAAATTAGGTCGTCCTATGCCATTCACAACTTGAACAATGTTTTCAGTTAATATTTGAATTTGCACGAATTATTTATCATTACCGACAGCTAGATCAGGCTACAGTTCCAGCATAATTTCAATATGTATGGCTTTAGCTCTTGCAATGATTATTTTATGTTAACAATTTCTCCAGCATTACAAAACATTTATATCAGGATCACATTCCCTGGTATCTAGTATGATTTTAAAGGTTTGTTTAATATAATTAAGCCTAAAGGCCTGGATTAATCCTTGATCCATATGTTGGAGTAAGGCCGTCGTGTCAGGAAGAGCAAAAATATCATCTTTACATTTGGATACATAGCTTCAAGCTCATAAAGGTGACCTGGAGCATTCTTTAATACTAGAAATGCCGTGAAATTTATGTATATATATATATATATATATATATATATATATATATATATATATATATATATATATATATATATATATATATATATATATATACATATATATGCAGTATTAGAATTATTTGGATTGCATCCAATGAGACCACAGTGCTTAGTGTAATCATACATCCAACTACTGAGTTCCACAATCTCATGTGGAACACACAACAACCTGCGTCTCCGGCTATATGAGCATTTTACTGATCTGAGCTTGACCGGGCCCAGGCCCCATTACGTTAAATGTATGTTTGTTGTGTTGTTGTATTGCACGGGTGATTGTCTTTTTTGAGTAGCCGTTTTGTTTTAGAGTGTTCGTTATGTTGTTGAGTTCTGCCTGCTGTGCATCGTTGTCTATGTTTTCTTAAAAGTCTTTCGATACGGTGCGTTGTTCCTTTAACGTATGGCAGTATTACGTTGAATGTCTCGTCGGCTTGTTTTGTCGTATTTTGTGTTTATTGTTATTGTATTGCACAGTTGATTGTCTTTTTTAAGTAGCCGTTTTGTTTTAGAGTGTTCGTTATGTTGTTGAGTTCTGCCTGCTGTGCATTGTTGTCCGTAAGGCGGATGTATCTTGAGATTAGGGTGTTTGCTACTGCCTGGATTTGAGTGGGGTGATGGTGTAACTGTGCTTTGAAATATCTGTTTGTGTGTGTTGGTTTTCTGTATACCGTGTGTCGTAGGCGCCCTTCTGTTGTTTTTGTGACTAGAACGTCCAGGAACGGTAACATCTGAACTTCCAGAATCTAGAGAACATCTGAACTTCCAACACCCAAAAATACAGTTCACATTCTAAATTGAAGAACAAAACAAGCTACCGTTCCTCCTAGTCACAAAAACAGCAAAAGAGCGCCTACGACACATAGTATACAGAAAACCAACACGCACAAACAGATATCTCAACGCACAGTCACACCATCACTCCACTCAAATCCAGGCAGTAGCAAACATCCTAATCTCAAGATACATCCGCCTTACGGACAACAATGCGCAGCAGGCAGAACTCAACAACAAAATGAACACTCTAAAACAAAACGACTACTCAAAAAAGACAATCAACCGTGCAATACAACACTTAACATAAAATAGAACAGAACAAGCCGAAGAGACATTCAACGTTATACTGCCATACATCAAAGGAACAACGGACCGTATCGAAAGACTTTTAAGAAAACACAAATTAACGACAGCATACAAACCTCACCGAACAATAGACGCATCCTTGAGAAGCCCGAAAAACAAGGTCAGATTAGAAAATCAAGGAGTTTATCGCATCCCATGCTCAGGCTGTAACAAAACCTACATCGGACAAACAAACCGAACAATATATGCCAGAATTGAACAACACAAAACAAGCATACGGAATAAGCAAACAACATCGGCATTATTTCAACACCAACTAGAAACAGGCCACAAAATTAATTTTTATGAATGCAGCGAGATAGCCAACATAAACCATTTTCGGTCTTGCCTGATCAGAGAAGCTATAGATATCGAAAAGCAAGGAAGTCTAAACAAGAGGGATGACGCTCTACACTTGCCGTCAACGTGGAAAAGCGTCCTTAGACCAGCAGACTCAGTCGGTACGACTAGAAACAAAGAGGTCGCAAGCGCCTCAGGGGGCGGAGCTAGCGCCAGTACCCGCCTATCGCTACCGACTAATACCGAGGCCAGAAGAGATAAATATCACACGGCAAACCGATCTCTCTCAGAAAGTCACGAACTTCGGGACAATAAACGCCAAAGTTGCCGAATGAGATTTTCGCGAAACGTCTGCTAGCTCTCAACAGGGACCATCTTGACAACCGGATGTACTCCCCGAAAAAACCCAATACATGTTTTTCCATCCGTGAAATAATACGCACAAACATATATAAATATATATATATATATATATATATATATTTATATATATATATATATATATATATATATATATATATATATATATATATATATATATATATATATATATATATATCATCAGCCTGTATCGATCCACTGCAGGATGAGGGCCTCTTCAGCGTGTTTTCAACTTTCACAGTCCTGGGTTTTCCTCTGCCACTCGGGTCCAATATACTTAACGATGTCATCAATCCATCGTGCTTTCGGTCTTCTTCGCGGACGTTTGCGATCAAGCGGTATCCACTCCAGGATTGCTTTGGTCCATCTGTCGTCCCATCGCCTCGCCATATGGCCTGCCCATCTCCATTTCAATTGCTATACTCTTCCAATGATGTCACAGACTTTTGTTTGTTCCCTGATCCATCCGCAGGACTTTCGGTCTTGTCTTATAATGCCAGGCATACATCTTTCCATTCCCCTCTGTGCCACCCGAAGTTTTTGAATTGATTGCGCTGTGAGTATCCAGGTTTCACTTCCGTATGTCATAACGGGTAGAACGCACTGATCGAAGACTTTTCTTTTCAGGCAAAGTGGGAATCTGCTCTTAAACACTATGTTGAGCCTACCCGGGCTGTATTCCCCTTAATTGAAATCCTCTGCCCAAAATATATAAAGCTGTCCACAATATCCAAATCCCTTTCTAAAACTGAAATTCTTCTGTCCTGAGCGAAGTTATTGAACATAACCTGACTCTTTTTCAGGTTTATTTTCAAGCCAAATGGTTCGCCAGCCCTTTGCAGTTCTTGTATGCGTCTTTGCAGCTCCTCTGGGTCTTGTGAAATGAGAATAATATCATCTGCAAATCTAAGATGGTTTAAGTTTCCACCATTGATCTTTACAGCATCCTGTTCCCAATCAAATTTACGGAATACTTCCTCAAGGCAAGCCGAGAAAAGAATAGGCGATATTACGTCACCCTGCCTTACACTTCGTTCTACATTAATTACCACTTCAAGATCATCAAGGTGAATTGCCGCTGTAGCTCCATCATATATCGATCCATATATATATATATATATATATATATATATATATATATATATATATATATATATATATATATATATATATATATATATATATTTGTTTAAATACCAAAACATTGGTAGATTGTCCTTGTTTTGATTTTCCAACGCAAAAGGATTTTGCGAAATGTAAAGCATAAGGGACTTAATTAAACAATTTCCTGATGCATTAGAACAGGGTAAAAGGATAGCAGTGTAACTCTACCTTTTGCTGCCTCAAAACAAAGCAGTTTCGTCTGCATTAAATACTTGTTCAGGTTTGTATCCACCATCAGCAATTAACTTTGAAATTTCTTCTAGATATGTTGCTGCTGGTGAAGTGCCTCAGTCAGTTTTCAATCCATAATGTTAATGCAGCTTCCATTTTTTCATTTACTGGATCACGAACAATTTTTGTTGATAGTGAGGTTGAAGCTGTAGAATTCCTTATTTTGTCTTCTGATGTCTTAATGGATTGTACAGTTGATTCATTGACATTAAAAAAACGTGATATGGAAAAAATCAACGATATCATATCTACAACTGATTTAAGTAGTTATATTTCTAGTAGTTTCGTATATTACACTTCGTTTTGAAATCTGAAAGATGGCGCTTTAAAACAGCTATACTAAATCTGATTCGAATGGGTTCTGCAGCCGATAAAACCTTATACAGTTTCTTTCAAAAACTGGCTTCTAGACTCTGAAAAAATTAAACAAGTTTATTTATCCAATTATTAAGTATTAAGAAAAAATATTTTATTATTCATTAAATAGTAATTCATGAATATTATATTGTTAAAAATGTATCTTAAAATAAAAAATTATTTGTGGACATTTGCTTCTAAATAAAGTAGAGAAACTATATAACTTAACATTTAAATATATCATAACATTTTCTTAATCAATAGGTTTAAACATTATTTCAATTTCATCAAGTTCGTCCATTCTTATATAGGAAAGAATCTATAATTTGTCTATTTTCATATCAAAACCACAAAAAACTTCCCCCTCTATTTGTTTCAACCCCGCCTAAAATCCGCAATTAATTCAGAATCCCAAACCCGGCGTGATAAACGAGACCCTCTCCCTTTTCCCGAAAATTATCTCGAAATGCCCGGCGGTTTGGACGACTCGTCGACGAAAGATTTTATCTAGAATCGGCCCCGAACCGCAAAAACACAAAATAAGATGGCATAACGTTGGCGGTGCGACCGTTAACACGTAACATTTTTAAGGGCTGAAAACCCGAACGGTCTAAAAGGGGCTTTTGTATATAAAAAAGACGGCAACATTAGTGCCTCGTATGTCTTTCTTTGTGCCTTAGTTTTACGATATCAATATACCTCGTGAGGGAGCGTAATCGGGATAGGGTAGGACTTTTTTTTCTTTTAATTATCGCAAAGTCGTTTTTCAGAAAAACAAAAGATGTTAGCCGACTATTCGGAAAGCTTAATCAATTATATTGTCCGAAAACTACTTTGACTTTATACAAATAGTGTGTTGATATATATATATATATATATATATATATATATATATATATATATATATATATATATATATATATATATATATATATATATATAAATCTTTCAGAGATCTTCAGAGAAATCTTCTTCTCAGAGCAAGGAGACAGCTAAATAGAAACGAAGACAGCCGAATAGGAAACCAAGTCAAATGGCCATATCGATGGCAGGTCGCAATCTCAAGACAACTCGCGCCATCTTACGGTGAATGTTTGCAGCAGTCCGAACTACTCGATGTATTCTTCTCACAATCTTGGATATAATTATTAGGTATGCTCAAAAGATAGTGTAGTGGGGCCGTGGAGAGAGATATTTAAATAACAGAAATCTTTCATCCGTACTTCCACGTCTCCTTGCGTTGGACTCGAGCCCAGCTGACGACGGCTGTGAAGCCAGAAACCGGTCCTGGGAGGAAACTGTTTCTGTTGTGAGTGGTTCGTTTCGTAAGTTTTATTGTCTTGGAGCAAGTACAAGAATCCTTGCCTAGTGATTTAGTAGGAACCAATTTAGCATTATTTGCAAATGTAGCTATAAGTCTTATTATTGTTTTATAGATTCATATTTTTAGATTGCAAGACACCACCTTACTATGTAGAGAGTGAATTCTGCAGTTTTCTGTCATTATCCTTTCTTGTATTTATTCCCTTACACCTATATGTATCATCATCATCAGCCCGTGTCGATTCACTGGAGGATGAAGGCCTCTTCAGCATTCTTCCAACTTTCACGGTGCTGGATTTCACTCTGCCCTTCTGGTCCTATATACTTAACGATGTCATCAGTCCATCGAGCTTTCGGTCTTCTTCGCAGACGTTTGCGATCAAGCGGTATCCACTCCAGGATTGACCTGGTGCATTTGTCATCCCATCGCCTCGTTTCATAGCCTGCCGATCTCCATTTCAATTGCTTCACTCTTCTAATGATGTCAAACACCTTTGTTTGTTCCCTGATCCATATGCAGGGATTTCTGTCTCGTCTTGTAATGCCAAGCATAGATATTTCCATTCCCCTCTGTGCTACTCTAAGTTTTTGAATTGATTGTGATGTGAGTGTCCAGGTTTCACTTCCGTATGTCATAACGAGCAGGACGCACCCAAACACCATGTTGAGCATGCCAAATGTCCGCCAGTCACACTTAATACGTCGTTTCACCTCCCAGGCGATATCCCCATCTATTGAAATCCTCTGCTCAAGATTTATAAACTGATCCACAATTTCTAAATCCATTTCTAAAACTGAAATTCTCCTGTCCTCAGCGAATTTATTGAACATTACCTGACTCTTTTTCAGGCTTATTTTTAAGCCAAATGGTTCACCAGCACTTTGCAGTTCTTGTATGCGTCTTTGCAGCTACTCTGGGTCTTGTGAAAGGAGAACTATATCATCTACAAATCTAAGACGGTTTAAATTTAAACCATTGATCTTTACAGCATCCTGTTCCCAATCTAATTTACGGAATTCTTCCTCAACACAAGCCGAGAAAAGAATAGGCGATATTGCGTCACCCTGCCTTACACCTCGTTCTACATTAATTCCCACTTCAAGATCATCAAGGTGAATTGTCATTGTAGCTCCATCATATATCGATCCTGGTAGGTTTATATATGCTTTGTCATATATATGCTCAAAGCATTATGGCATGCTTTGAGATGGAGTCAAATGCTTTTTCGTAGTCGATAAAAGCCAAGCACAGTGGCATGGTTGTGCCTCTCTATGGCCTGCTGTACAAACTGGATGTGATCCGTTGCAATGAATCTACTTCTGAATCCTGCTTGTTCTCTTGGTTGTACGTCATTCAGTTTTCTTAATATTCTTTTAGATATTATCTTGGTAAAAACTTTGTACATTACTGATATTTATTCCCTTACACTTGGACACCTATGCATGTATATACATTTATAAAACTAAACTGTAATATATTTAGATAGTTAGCTCTTGTATTGGCACTTGGTAAAAACTAAGCACTTGGGCTGATCGTTGACATTATGGTATGTACAACAAATAAGCAAGCACTTTCATTTCATCATAGTAAATATTCGACTTTTGAAATATCATTTAAAAAAAATTCATTTCATATTTAAGAAAATATATTTACATATAAAAATCGAAAAATATATTTACAGATATATTTGGAGTCACACAAAGGAAGGTCCAGCTCAATTCCACAGATAGTTCTTGGCTTTTCTTGTATTTTTTTACTACGTTTGCTATTTATTTATATAATAAAGTGACGAAAAACTTAATCTTTGAGATAATCGCCCTCACTTTTTATGTAGTTATGATAATAATACATAATGTAATGTAATGTAATGTAAGGTAATATAATATATAATACGTAATGTATTTATATTTTATGATAATCGCCCTCACTATGTATTTTCACCATATTTAATCCCAGATTGAAAACAACTTGATAGTGTCGACTAGAGCTGGGTTGTTATTTAACGATCTGTTATTTTATAACTATTATTTCATATTAACGTTTAACAACTGTTATCGATGTAAAGAAATAACAAGTACAGTGTTAATATTTTGTGGAGTTTTGTAGCCGCTGTTGCAGCTTCGCTGTTTCTAAATGAAATAACAAATAACTGCTCATCAGACAAATAACTGAGAGCGCATTTATTAACCGATAGAAAATAACAGTTGTGGTTGTAGTTTTGTCGTTGTTCGCTGTTGCCGCGTTTAGCAATCTTAGAAAATAACAAGAGTGCGGTGTCAGAGGTCGACACTGGGCAGCGTTATTGATAAAGTTGAGTGAGTCGCAGTTTCGAGAAGAACATTAAGAATTAGTGTAACTTTATATTGTTAATAAACACCTAATTACGAACTGAAACGAACAACTACGCAAATGTCTGCACATTTCATATTTATACATAAATAACATTTTAATAGCCGACTTTACGAAACTATAGTCACACAAATTTGTTTAAAAATAAAAGTGATAGATAATAAAGTAAAAAATTGTTTGATTCCTTTTTAAAAAATGAACTATCACAAAGTAACGGACAAATCAATCAATAAAATTTATAATATTATAATACCTACTAGTTAGAGCTAGATTATCAAAGTTAAACTAAAAGTAAATATATAGGAAATAGGAATATTAAAAAATTGCAATTAAATTACATATTTGTAAGATGTGTTCACTATCCAGATTATCAGAATCTTGCATTTAAAATACAATTATTAATATATATAACCATATATATTAGATATAACCATTTGATAATAGATAATAGATATAACCATTTGATTTTAGTATCAAATGGTTATATCTATTATCTAACGATTTCTGGATTGAGGCTTTATACCTACTCCTTTTTCATATAATAAATCTGTTCTGTTCGCATTTTGTAGGATTGTATTTTGTATCATGCATTTGATTTAACAATTTATAGAAACGACTTAATTATTGTTATATGGTATATAGCGCGTAAATACAGTTGTAAAATGTCTATTGCAAGAGCAAACGTAAGCGAAGTGTGACAATATTTCTAAAATAACAGTAACGAGTTATTTTTAACAGTTATTTTAAAGTAACAGTAACAGTTTCAACTATTATTTAAAATTAACAGTTTTGTCCATCTCTAGTATCGACTTCCTCAATATTGTCAAATAGTTATTAGGGAAGTGATGTTGTAGGGAACAGAAAATATGTAAATACGAAGGGGCCAAGTCAGGAGAATATGCTGAGTGTAATAAATCTCCCGACCCAACCCGGTGATCATTTCCAGTCTTTTCCAGTTCTAAGAAAAATGACTTCCTTTCTTCCCTTGTCAGTGTTAAGCCTTTTTCCCTCCAGAGCGTCACTACCGCGAATTAGTTTCTCCTGATAACGTTCAGATAATAAACTAATAACCCTAGAAAATAAACGACGTTTTTACAAAGCAATATTTTTATGCCAATTTGCACAAACGATATCCAGTTATAAAGTCATTATCATCATCTTTAGCTCAGCAGCCCTCTGTCGGCCTCAACTGTCACAATTTTCTTCTTCCTTATGTTTGTTTGTTTTTCTATAGCATGTCTGTGGCATCGCACTTAACACTCTCCTCCCATCTGAGCTGGCTTCATAGACAGTTTTCTGCTAAGCATTCTATTAACTTCCATTTTGATGACATGTCCCACCCATCTGAGCCGTCTGAGTTGGATGCTAGACTCAACGTTTCCTCCTCCAAAGCGGGCATATACGTCGTGGTTGTAGCGGCATCTTCACACTCCATCTTAACAAACACCCCCAAATATTGTTCTTGGCAGTTTTCTCTCGAAGAGAAAGAGCATCGGCTTTAGTTAGTACACATGTTTCAGCGGCGTATGTGAGAACTAGTAAAATCAATGTAAAGTATAGTCGAATTTTCGTACTGCGAGTTAAGTAGCGACTTCTCAAGTGTTTACGCAAATCGAAATAACATATGCTTGCCAGTAAACTGTCATTTAATTTCATCATATTCGCTGATTCATGGTCACTGCGCTCGGGGAACTG